>APFE031643201.1:959-13178 GCA_000404065.3 Pinus taeda | reverse complement strand
AATATTAATTTTTATAAATAATTATTATTTATATTTTTAAAATCCTTTTTCACATTTTAATAGTGATTAAGAACATGTGACCTCTCTGTTTTCATATTGATATTTATGTCAATTTGTAAATATTTTAATGTGAATGTCTATGCCTTCTTCCCTGTTTACGTATGCTTTCCTACTTCGTATGCCACAATATTTCGCAATAGTTTTTTATTATATAGTTTTAAAATTTCGATAGTGTTGTTTTGCATAGTCTTAAGTTAAACTCTTGTACATAGGGAAGATGGGTTAGTACCTTGATATCGGGCTGTAAGTCCAACTGCTGCTCGACACAATCCTCGTAGTTGTAGAGTTACAAGGAAACTTCTGAGAGAAAAGGAAAAGTTATATGAAAGGTTTTGTTAAGTGTGAAGTCAAATTCACGAACATTGTGTAAATGGTGGCACCAACTTCTTCACACTTCACCGTTTTACTCATCACCACTACACTCACGTCGAACCTATCACACCATCATTAGTTTCTAGATCTCCATTTGAATCACATGTAGGATTCTAGATCCTCCTCCAGTCTCTATAAATTTGTAATTTCTCTGGCCAAGGAATGCAAGCAAGGCCAATGTCTTTGTGGAATGCTAAGTGTGATTTCATTCTCTATTAGTAATATATTTGTGTTATTCTTCTGTTTCTCCATTTGTCTGTCTGTGTGATTATTCTTTGCTATTGTCGTCTAAGTATAAATCTGTTGTGTTCTCTAAACTAACATCTGGTATTAGAGCTGAGGGTTGTACGTGTCGATATTTCCCTTGAATGGTTTTTTTTTTGCTGTCTGACACTGTGTGTGATGCCCAACCAAGAGAGAGTGAAGCGCAACTTAGCAGAATGAATGGCGTGAGCCAAATGGGCTACCAGTGTTGAGCTTTGCGTTAGAGGAAGCAGTGGATTGTTTTGAAGCTATGCATTTTCTCTGCTAGAAACGACATTGCTGCAGAGAACATGCGAGGTGAAGGATATGTCCAAAAAATCGCTGCAAAGAAGAGAGTTCAGGAACGGTGAAGGATCTGTCTAGGAAATCGTTGCAAAGAAGAGAGTCCAGGAATGGTGAAGGATCTGTCAAGGGAATCGCTGCAAAGAAGAGAGTCCAAGAACGGTGAAGGATCTATCCAGGAAATCATTGCAAAGAAGAGAGCCCAAGGACGGTGAAGGATCCATCCAAGAAATCACTGAGGAACATTGGAACTAAAAGACAGTTGTTGCAAGAAATAAAAAGGCCGTGGGCATATGGTGAAACGTGCCATGAAGTCTGAAATGTGGAGTTCGTAGGTGTGGTTTCAAATCAAGTTTCCACATGTTTTTTTTAAATCAACATATCTTGTATGTGTGAAATGTGAAAAGGTTAAAATATTACATATGTTTTTTTATATTTAATATGAAACATATAAAATTACATGTGGAAATTTTGAAAAGTATATTCTAAAAGGGGGACAAAAATTTTGAAAAGGATATTTTAAAAAAGAGGAAGGTTATTATTATTAAAGTTTAAAGAGTAATAATTAAAATTTTACTTTTAAGTGGAGTTTTTGTTTTTGGTGCATCAATATTATTGAAAATTGAGACAATAGTTACGGATATGGAGAAGTTGAGGGGGCCATTTTTGCCTTATGTAAATCACAAATGAAGGATATACTGATTTTAAAAGATCAATATTTGTCGATTGAGGGCATAATAAAGAAACCCTCATCAATGACAGATGAAGAGTGGAATAAGGTAGATAAAATGGTGATTGCAACAATCCGCCAATATCTAGCAAAGAATGTGTATTTCAATGTGTCCAGAGAAAAGACAACAGAAGGATTATGGAAGAAGCTCCGTGATCTATATGAGAAGAACACGACATCAAACAAAGTGTTCTTGATGAAGAAGCTTTATAATCTCAAGATGGAGGGTGCTTTAGTTGCTGAGCACTTGAATGCATTTAATATTATTACTAATCAACTTGCCTCTGTTAAAATAATTTTAGATGATGAAAATAGAGCCATTTTGTTAATGTGTTATATTCCAGACAGCTGGGAAAATTTAATTGTAGCTATGAGCACTTCAACAACTGCAGGGACCTTGAAGTTTGATGATGTCAGCGGAATTTTAATGAATGAGGAGTTGTGACGCAAGTCAATTGCAGAAAACCAGGGAGGAGAAGCTCTAGCTCTAGCTGATCGTGGTAGGAGAATGGATCAAGGCCGGTAATGGTGATCAAGATCGAGAGGTCAATCAAAATTAAGGAGAGGCAGGATCATTTGCTTTCATTGTGGAAAAATTGGACACATGAAGAAATAATGTCAATTCTGGAAGAAAGGACAAAAGGATTAGAGATCGTCCAGTACAAATCACAAGTCATCCAACACAAATGAAGGTGAGACTACTGCTGTAGCCACAGATGGTGATGTGTTGTTTATTGTTTCAGTAGAGTATGCATGTGTATATACATCTAGCAATAATTTTGATTGGATCCTTGACTTTGGGGCATCTCACCATGTAACCCCATGTAAAGATACTTTTGTTGCATATAATCCTGGTGATTATGGTAGAGTGCATTTGGGGAATAATCATTTTGCAATATTGTTGGAGTGGGAGATGTCCAGATCAAGATGAAGGATGGACAAGATATATTGTTGAAATAGGTCAAGCATCTACCAGAAATGCGCATGAGTTTGATCTCTATGGGATGACTAGATGATCAAGGCTATTCCACAAGATTTGGAAAAGGAGGCTGGTAAATTAGCAAAGGAGCATTGGTCGTGGTCAAATGACCCAAGACAGGAACATTATACACATTGAAGGCACTAATAGGAAAATCAGATTTGGCTGTTGTCACAAAAGAAGGAAATTTAGCGGATCTTTGGCATAAGTGCTTGGGTCATATGAGTGACAAGGGTTTAAAAATCCTTGTTGGTAAAAATTTATTGCTAGGTTTGAAATCCTACAATCTTTCTCTTTGTGATCATTGTATATATGGTAGACAAAGAAGGGTTTCATTCCTTAGAGGTGGCCATGATAGAAAGTAAAATGTGTTAGAAATGATACACTCAGATGTGTTTGGGCCTGTTAATATCAAGTCATTAGGAGGAGCACCATATTTTGTAACATTTAGAGATGATGCATCCAGGAAGGTTTTGACATATCCTATGAAAAGTAAAAGTGAAGCGTTTGGAATATTTCAAAAGTTCCATGTTGTTGTTGAAAGAGAGACTAACAAATTGCTCAAGTTTTTAAGAACAAATAATGGTGGAGAATATTGATCAAATGCATTCAAGGAATATTGTAACAAGTTTGGCATAAAGCATGAGAACGCTGTGCTTGATGCTCCTCAATAGAATGGTGTCGCAGAAAGGATGAATCACACCATTATGGAAAAGGTGTGAAGTATGTTGTCCAATTCTGGTTTGGAGAAGAATTTTTGGGATGAAGCAGTGAGGACTGCTTGCTACCTCATTAAAAGATCTCCAACTACAGCCTTGGATGGCGGTATCCCTGAAGAAGTTTGGATTGGTAAGAATTTGATTTATTCTCACTTGAAAATCTTTGGATGTGAAGCATTTGTACATATTCCCAAAGAAAATAGAACTAAGCTAGATGATAAATCCACGAAATGCATTTTTTTGTGATATGCGGATGAAGAATTTGGTTATCGTCTATGGGATCCAGTTAAACATAAAATTATTAGAAGCAGGGATGTTATATTTAATGAGTTAGAAATGTTCAAGAGGACTGTAGGTATGTTGGAGGTCAAGAAGGCTATTGACAAGTTTGAAGAGAAGCAGGAAAACATCCCACCAATGCAAGAAAATGAACAACAAATTCAGGAGTAGGAAGATCAACAAGTGGAAAATGATGAACACCAAGAAGAAGGAATCTTGCAGGAACCTTTACAGGAGATTCAACCTAGTAATGCACCACCACAGTTGGTTCATAGATCTTCTAGGCCTCATAAGCCTTCACAAAGGTATCCTCCTTCAAACTATACTTGTTGATTGATGAAGGTGAGCCTAATTGCTTTCAGGAAGCTTGTAAAGTTGGGCACAGTAAAGAATGGAAGAAAACAATGGAAGAAGAAATGAACTCTTTGCTGGAAAATAAAACTTGGGAGTTGGTAATCCTCCCAAAAGGTAGAAAGGCTCTACAAAACAAATGGGTTTACAGGATTAAGCATGAAGGTGACAAAAATAAGGAGAGGTATAAAGCAACGTTGGTGGTGAAAGGATTTGCAAGAAAAAAGGTATAGATTTCAGTGAAATTTTCTCACCTTTTGTTAAAATGTCATACATTAGAGTCATTCTTGGTCTAGTTGTTGCTTTAGACTTAGAATGTGAACAATTATATGTAAAAACTATTTTCCTTCATGGTGAATTGGAGGAATAAATTTATATGGAGCAACCAGAAGGCTTTATAGAAAAAGGAAAAGAATACCTTGTTTTCAGGTTGAAGAAGAGTCTCTATGGGTTGAAACAGGCACCTTGACAACGGTACAAGAAATTTGATTCATTCATGTTGGAACATGGTTTTCACTGGTTGGAAGCTAACCATTGTGTCTATATCAAGAGGTATGATCAAGGAAAGTATATCATATTATTTTTATATGTGGTTGACATGTTGATTTTTGGGCATGATAAGAATAAGATCAATAGGTTAAAGAAAGATTTGGGTAGCAAATTTGCAATGAAGGATTTGGGACCAACACAACAGATATTATGCATGATAGGAGAAACAAAAGGTTGTGGTTGTCATAAGAAAAATATATCAAGAAGGTGCTTAACATGTTTAATATGAAGGATGCCAAGCCAGTTGGTACACCCCTTGCAGCCCACTTCAAGATGAGTATTGAATTATGTCCTAGTGATGACAAGGAGAAGGAGGAGATGAGTGGGATTCCCTATGCTTCGACAATTGGCAACTTGATGTATGCCATGGTATGCACACGACCAGAGATTGCATATTTAGTGGGAGTAGTGAGCAGGTTCCTTGCTAATCTAGACAAACAACTTTGGCAAGCAGTAAAATGGATTTTGAGGTATCTCAAGGGTACTTGTCATTATTGTTTATGTTTTGGTCATAATGAGACTGTGCTTGAAGGATTTACAGATGCAGATATGGC
Organism: Pinus taeda; assembly: GCA_000404065.3. NCBI lineage: Eukaryota > Viridiplantae > Streptophyta > Pinopsida > Pinales > Pinaceae > Pinus > Pinus taeda. The sequence continues at coordinate 8,039 of APFE031643201.1, read as the reverse complement.
TGGAGATATGGACACCAGAAAGTCCACTACAGGTTATTTGTATACATTTGTAGGTGCAAAAGTATCTTGGATGTCAAGGCTATAAAGAATAATAGCTCTCTCTACAACAAAAGTAGAGTACATAGCTACAATAGAAGTTTATAAATAGATGTTGTGGATGCAGCGATTCCTAGGAGAGATAGGAATAAAATAGAAAAAGAATGCACTATATTGTGATAGTCAGAGTGTCATTCGTTTAGTAAAAAAATCAACATTTCATTAAAAAACCAAGCACATTGACTTAAGGTACCATTGGATCTCGCATGTGTTGGAGGAAGAACAATTATCCTTGGAAAAGATCCATACAGATAGGAACCCTGCTGGTATGCTCACTAAGATTCTACCAAGAAATAAACATGAGTTATGTAGAGGCATGGTAGGACTCAGTGTGACTTGATTCATGACTCTTATTTGGCTTCAAGTGGGAGAATGTTAAGTGTGAAGCCAAACTCATGAACACTATGCAACTGGCAGCACCAACTCCCTAACACTTTGTCGTCCCAGCTGTCACCGCTACAATCGCGTCGAACCTACCACACCACCATTAGTTTCTAGATCTCCATTTGAATCACATGTAGTATTCTAGATCCTCCTTCATCCTCTATAAATTTGTAATTTCTATGGCCAAGGAATGCAAGAAAGGCCAAGGCCTTTGTCAAATGCTAAGTGTGATTTCATTCTCCATTAGTAATATATTTGTGTTATTCTTTTGTTTCTCCATTTGTTTGTATGTATGATTATTCTTTGCTATTGCCGTCCCAATATAAATCTGTTGTGTTCTCTAAACTAATAGTTTTGGACATAAATTTAATCAGACTATTCTATTTAGGGAGAAGAGTTTCTCTTGTTAATTACAACATATCTGTTAATAGATGCGAGAAAAAAAAATGTTGTTGCGATATAGTCGGCAGAAAAAGAAAAATAATGAAAGTATTTTTGTTGAATATAAATTTATTAGAAAGAATACTTCTCACAATTGCAACGTCACTGTAAATAGTGGCTAAAAAAAAAAGAAAAAAAAAAAAAGAGAAAAGAAAAAAAATATCGTTAATGTATAAAAGAACATTGTTTTCACCAAGGAATGGTTCCTTCTATAGAACGATAGTTACAGTCCAATCCATAGATTAAAGTAGTCGTAGGAAAATTTTCAAAATTCTTCCATAGTAAAGAAAACAATATCAGTGAATTTAGAACTATTATGGTTAACCAAAAAAAAAAAAAAAAAAAAAAACATAGTACAAGGTGAAGCTCAAGTGATCGTAATATATTGCTATTGGAAGCAAACCAAAAACTCCAACTGGGGACATAACCCTAAGGATAAATTTCTGGTTGAAAATACTAAATATTCCAAATGTGCAAGGCTTCACACTTATGTTGGCAGCAGAGCCAGGTTCGACCATTCTTTGATGGTGACTTGGAAAGAAAAGAAGTCGAGAATAAACAATTAAAAGAAAATTTTGGAATCTGGTGAATCCACTCCAGGAATCCAAGGAGCCTACAACAACCAGGTAATGAAAAGAAACTTTGAGTCACAAATGATTTGAGGGCTAAGAATTCTAAAGAAACTGGGAAACCTATGAAAAAACACATATTGTATAAAGGATTGTACTTGAGAAGGACATGACAAAACCAATTCTTGCCACCAAAATGAGTCTACACGAATAGGGAAACATAATCATCAAAACAAATTTTAACATTGTAGAAAAATCACTAGCAACCATAGGTTAATATATCCTGAAAATAAAATTATCAGAAATGACCTATCCTGAACAGAGTAAAGACACATAACTAACTAATAGCCATTGAGACGATACAATATGCATAGTTTGCATTTAGGGAGGATTGAAACCTGGTCAAAGCAAAAAGAGAAACCCTAATGCATTAGCAAAGAAATTTAGTAATGGAGAGAGTGGAAACCATATATGTAAGGATTGATGTCATCGAGGTGGAGCTAGAGTTATTGGGTAGATGTCAAAGATTCATAAAGATGGTAGACAAAATGGTTAGATTACAGGTCCATATATATTTAATTAACAAGAGTGTTAAATTCATTTCTTTATTAAAACACAATAATTTTATTAAGATCACAATTTTTGTAAACATTATTTCATCACACTCTAATGATTACAACATAAAATGTTTATTTTTCTTCAACTTAAAATTGTACATTTAAATTATTTATTTATCAAAATTGAAAGACCACAATAATTTTAGTTGAGATCTTATCTCTCATTTCTAAAATAATAAATATTAAAAGACTCCCTATCATTTACAATAAGTTACTTTTGTAGTAAAATGACCTTTTTAAATGGCAAACGTTATAAGGATTCAACATTTTTTTAATCACAAATATGATAAGAATTCAATAAAACCTACTAGGTGTACGTTAGTTGGTTTGTGTAGAGTTTAGTCCCCATAAGGTCTTAGGTTCAAATCTCATGGGGATGGGTTGATGATGTGACCTAATTGTGGGGGTTACATTGTCTCTAGAGGTATCTAAGTTTGACCAAGTCTCACACAGTCCTAGTGACAACATCCCAATGTTAGGCAAATCATTCCTCCACCCAACATATGAGCTAACCTCAATATAAGTGTAACCTAGTACTAGTAAAAAAAAGAAATGATAAGAGGTCAAAACTTGCACAATCCTAGAGAAAAACATCCAATCTTGAACGAGTCTTGCACAATCCTAGTGAAAAAATCTCATTGTTGTGAAAATCATTCTTCCATCCGACATATAAACTAGCCTCCAAATAAGTACAACTTAGTACCAATAAAATGAAAAAAATGACATAAATTATTGCCAAAAATTTCCCACTTTCTTTAACTCCTAATACATAAAAAAAACTCACTTGAAATAAACTCATTTCACTATTTCAACATGCCAAACATAAATCCTTCTAACATCATCGACAATATATCTTCATGGAATTACTTGCCCTTTTCATTCCCATCATCAATAGGGCTTGGATCTTATTCCCATTTTTCTTTCTTTGTATTATTAAAAAAAACGTAACAACCTAATTTTTCGTCGCCTTTGGGAGAATCTCTATGGATTCTCATTCTTAAAAGTCTAAAGAAGACTATTCTCCTTTCTAATTGGCCAATCCTTAGATTAAGAGGTGAATGAAGCAAAAGCTCAAATCCCCCCGGATTTGCAACTCTCCCATAATATTTGTGTTTCCTCGAATGGAGTCGAGCTATTCACCCTCGAACGGACTAAAGTAAGCCATCAAACTAAACTTCACCAAACTTTGTACCGTGGGAGATTCATCTTATTATCAATTTGATTAGAAAGCTATTGAAAGATTCCTCCTCGCTCCAAATTTCTTGTAATTGGAGACTGGAAAGCTTCCTTTCACAAATTTTTATCTTTCTCCTCCAATTATCGATTGCTGTACCTTTTCAGATCAAATGACAAGGTAACAAATTCGCTAACAGATTAGCAAACGAAGGATGGCAAAATCCTTCTACAATAGTGTACCACACATTACCTATGTTACGCTCTTTTGAATAGTGTACAGCTTCTGCACCTTTGGTTGTTGATTTACTGTTGACTGCTCTGCACACCTTTCCTATTGATTATTACATTAATATGCTGTATTTCCCAATCGACACATATAACATAAGCTGCTGCGCTATGAATTCAAGAACTATAATGATCTCATAATTCGTATCCCGAGTATGGGTACGCTTCATTAATTTTCCACCTATCCTTTATGCTTGGAAATTGTAGACTATAGTGCATGACATAACTGTGAATAAAACCCCAGTGCAACGCCCTTAAAATATAAAACTTACAGCCTCTGAATTGTGATACGTTTCGTATGCCCGGGAATTGTATTTGTACTCTGCATCTTTAAATACTCCGGCCCGTCCCCTATTTGCATCCAAATCCAATAGTTATCTTTCTTAAGCGCTATTTTAAATTCACGTGTTATCAAACCCAATTTTCACCATATTCGTCCGATCATAAGAACTAGTGATTCAATCTACACATTGTTCAGCCAACCCGATGTCAAATTCTCAGCTTAAATTCGACTTTTGTTTATAAGTGAGAATTCTAAGTACTGGTCTTACTTATAGACGGTTAGAGTTAGCTTTCCAATAGTAAGTTCTTTATTAGCTGAGTATAGTGAGTTGTAAGTTATATTAGCTAAGTATAATGAGTTATAAGTTTATATAGAGACTTGCATTTATCCAATGATCATAATCATCTTTAACTATATAATAGAGATCGCCTTTTACTCAAAATTATAAGTAACATAATGCTATGTAATTTTACACAAGATTACAAGTACATAGTCTCAGAACGGATAATTCCTGCTCTGTTAAACTCTTTTTCGAGGTTTTTAATTTTTTCTAATGATATTGTTGGAGTGTTTAGACCTAAATGAAATTTGAAATGCCCACTTTGGCATAGCATTTTTAGATCAGTTTTTTTTGGACAGGCTAAACGAGGTCTTCTACTGGATTTGTTTGTGTATCCTGGCCTGAGAAAGCCGTCTTTATTGAAGGATTCTTCGACATTTCTGTTTGGGCAATGAGTTCGAGCTGTTTATTAACGAGAACTTAATTTTTTTGAACTTATAAAAGGAGATTTGTACACTGGTGCGAAGACTTGCGGTTCAGGAGATTTCTACAGGCTCTTTTGTTCTTTCTCCGACAGCTCGTGTATGGATTGGCCAATTTCATTGGACTTTGGCCTCACAGAAAATTGTTCTAGTCAGTTCTGGCAAGATCCAGATAAGTAGTCGATGGATCATATCGTAATTCTCTTCAACTTCCAGCATTTTGGGCCGAGCCTTACTATGTGAGACATGGCTCGTTTGCTTCAATTATGTTTCTCCAAGTGCATCTGGAAAGGAAGTTAGCCGTCCTCTAAATCTTCTGTGTCATTCTTCAATGCTCACTTCTGCTTTTTTTCCTTCAATCCAAACCGATTTCCTCAGTTTCCAGGGTCAGATCGTGCAGTTGCCCTCAGATCATAGTCTCGTCGCCGACAAAGGGGTTTTTGTTTGCGAGCCTCGAGAACTATTACCGCGCTGAATTGTTATCTTGAGGGAGGTCGAATTCATACCTCCAATAGAGAGGTCAAATTTGCTTTTTCGAAGTGTCGAATTGCCAGCGGTCGAACTCTGCTTGTTGTGCGATCATGTGTCACCGCCAGAAGGAAGGCCGTGTTGTCTGGTCCCTTTGCTGGGTCGAATTCTTCAATTAAAATACCCCTTTTTTGAGCGGACTATTTCAAGAAACTACATATTTTTTTTTTTGTTTTCCAGGAGTTCCAAATCAGTTCTGTCCCGTTATCTGTAGTCAATTTCAACTCCATTGGCATCAAAAGAAAGGAGGCCGAGATAATTCACTGATTCATAAGAGAACCGGATCTCTCTCTTTCAAAGGAGCCGAACCGTCTCAACAGTGGGCCGAATTCTGAAGCTTTCAATTACCGAATGGATGCATTTTGAGGGTTTCAAAGGTGAAGGAAGCCCAATGTAAAATCATTTTGGCAAGCCATATTCGAAGCATACATTTTATTAATTTGGCAGGCCGCAGATTCCATTATTGATGCAGAGCTTCGTGATCGAATAAGAAGCACGACGCTGTGTGGCATTCTCTAATTTTATTTTGGGGCTCCCATCAATTCATGTGGTTCTACTTTTAACAATTTTATGTGAGTCCCTTTTGGGTTAAATGTGATTTTTGGAAAAGCTTGGGCATGCATTGTTTGAAGACTTTTTAAAAATGGTATTAAAAGAAATGGTATATGATGCTCCTTAAAGAATGACCAAATGTCAATTTGGTGATGTTTTGATGGTGGGCACTTATGAAACATTTGTATTTGTGTGGCGATTGGGAGCATAAATATATTATTATTGTTCTCATCATGAGGCTTGTTTTCTAGTTACTATTTTTGCTTTTTTAATTTGGTGTAAAAGGCTGCTAGAGGTTTGTGAGAAAAAGATAACAAATGAATTTTGTAAAAAGGTTCAATTGTAGTTAGTTGTAATTTTTTTGCAAATCTTAAGAATAAGATACAAGCTTCAATTGTTGGAAAAATCAATAAGGTTGAACATTTGGAATCAACTATGGAGAAAAATTTCCAAATGCATGTAAATGAATTTCAAGAGAAGATTGACCTCTTTGATGACTTAGAGGAGGAAGTTGAGTCTTTTTCTAACTCAAGAACGAAAAATATAAAGAAGCCATTGGAAGAACAAAATAATCAACACATTATGGAGATTCATTGTTTAAAAGAAGCAATGTTGGAACAATATCAACTTTTGAAACACGATTATGATGCATTGGAAGAACAAAATAATCAACACATTATGGAGATTCATTGTTTAAAAGAAGCAATGTTGGAACAATATCAACTTTTGAAACATGATTATGATGCATTGTCTTAACAGTTGATTCAAAAGGATGAGGTCATTCAAAAGTTGCAAAAGTCTAAATAGGATATTGAATTGGAAGTTAGTCATCTTCAGAAATTTGAGATGACGACAATTGATGTTAAGGTGTCAAACTCTCCTTCTTCCACATTTGACGATGTTGATTGTGAGATGGCTGATAATTGATGTTAAGGTGTCAAACTCTCCTTCTTCCACATTTGACGATGTTGATTGTCAGATGGCTAACGCAGATGATCATGAATCACCACATGCTATTATCACACCCACTTTTTAGAACTTGTGAAAATATAAGGCCAATACACCTTTAGGCTACACAAAATCTATTTGAGGTTGGAGTTGATCACTTTAATTTGCAAATGATCATGAATCACCGCATGCTATTGTCACACCCACTTTTGAAAACTTGTGAAAATATAAGGCCAATACACTTTTAGGTTACACAAAATGTATTTGAGCTTGGAGTTGATCACTTTTAGGTTACACAAAATGTATTTGAAGTTGGAGTTCATCACTTTAATTTGCAATAACCGTTTACAGTTATTAAGAAATTCAAATGAAGAAATTGGTTATAAATTTTACGAACTTAAAATTGTGTTGTATAATAAAGAATAATTAGATTGTTTTT
>APFE031643198.1:103664-146175 GCA_000404065.3 Pinus taeda | reverse complement strand
TTTTCAAGAATATGGAACACCTTTGCTCAAGAAAGAAGGTTTGAACATATTCCATAGTTCGATCAAGACAATCATGAAAGATGAAACCTATTGGTATAGGAGGCTAACAAGGTGATGTGTTTCAAAATGATTTTCTTCTTTCATTAGAATATATTATTGATGCATGGGTGGTTGATTAAGGGACTTCATTCCATGCTACACCTGATAGGAAACATTTTCATTACTATCTTTGATGAGATTTTGGACATGTTTGTTTGGGTGATGATAAACACTGAAAATCATTGGAATGGGTAAGTTTTTTATAAAGAAACAAATGGAATCCAATGGTTATTGAAGTAGGTAAGGCATGTTCCAAATCTAAAGAAAAATCTAATTTCAACAAGGAAGTTAGGATGTGAAGGTTGTCAAACTACAATCACAGAAAAACCTGGAAGGTCACTAAAGGAGCCCTGGTAATAGAAAAATGAGAAAAGGTTGGCCCATTATATTAATGCAATATTATTTCTCATTCTATTAATGCTTTGACCTCCATAAGAGCATATACGACATTGTGGAACCATAGGCTTGGACACATGAGTGAGAAAGGGATGCAAATTCCTCATTCAAAAATTTTGTTACCAGGTTTGAAGCATGTTGATTTGGATTTATGTGAAAATTGTGTTTACGGAAAACAAAAGAGAGTCATATTTATCGTAGATGGAAAGGAAAAGAAGAGCAAAAAATTCACTATCTTCCATGGCCTCTCACTATTATGTTAGTTTGATTAATGATGCAACTAGAAAAACCTGGATTTATTGTATTTAGAATAAATATCATGTATTTGATACTTTTAAGAAATGGAAAGCTTTGGTTGAGAATGAGACAGGAAAGAAGTTGGAGTGTCTCAAATCAAACAATGGAGGTGAATACTGTAGCAAAGAGTTTGATAACTATTTTTTATAGCATGTAATTCGTAAAGAGAAGATAGTTCCAGAAACACCATAGGAAAATGGTGTGTTAGAAAGGATGAATAAGACAATCATGGAGTGTACAAGGTGCATGAGATTGCATGCTGGATTGCCCTTACAATTTTGGGAAAATGATATAGATATTGTTGTTTATCTAATAAACAGAGGACCTTCAATTTCCTTGGATGGTGGTATTTCAGAGGAGGCATGGATAGGTAAAAAGCTAAACTACTATTTTTTAAAGACTTTCAACTGTGAAGCCTTTGTTCACATTAATAAAGAAAATAGGACAATGTTTGAGGAAAAAAAATACACCTTTATTGGATATGATGTTAATGATTTTGGTTATTGATTATATGATTATGAAAATCAAGAAATCATTAGGAGCATAGATGTCATATTCAATGAAAAGGCCTTGTATAAGAATCAAATGTAGGGAAATAAACAAGAAAATGAAAAAAAAAGAATACACAGTGCTTGATGAGATCCCAGGAAAAGTAAAGGTGACTGAAAATCATAATGATCAGCAACCACAACAACAACAGACACCTCAAAAACCTGAAAGTGGTGCTAAAATATCTACCAGGATAATTAGACCCCCTAAATGATACTTTGCTTCATTATATTATGTATTGTTGATTGATTCTAGTGGACCAAAAATATATGAAGAAGAAATCCAGGTAGAAACGATGAAGAAGTGAGAGCAAGCCATGGTAGAAGAGATGGACTCCTTGATGCATAACCAGACTTGGGACTTCGTCAAGTTTCCTGCAGGTAAAACACCATTGCAAAAAAAATGGGTTTATAGGTTGAAGGAAGAAGATGGAGGTAAACACAAGTGTTGATCCCCCGTTTTTTTGACACCACTACAATTTTCCATCTCTATTTTGACCGGTTGTTACAAAAGAACCAACCTCGACTGTGGAGCCAATGGAAGAGGAAATATCGAAGCAGGAAAGGCTCGAAACAAAAGAGATTTTCAGTGCCACAGCCGAGGTTGTTACACAAGAACCAACCTCAACTATGGAGCCAATGGAAGAGGAAAGACCAGAGAAGGAAAGGCTCGAAAAAGAAGAGACTGTTATTGCCACAACCGAGGCTATTACACAAGAACCAGCCTCGACTGTGGAGTTGATGGAAGAGGAAATATCGGAGTAGGAAAGGCTCGAAATAGAAGATATTGTCAGTGCCACAACCGATTTTGTTACACAAGAACCAACCTTGATTGTGGAGCCGATGGAAGAGGAAAGACTAGAGTAGGAAAGGCTCAAAACAAAAGATACTATTAGTGCCACAGCCGAGGTTGTTACACAAGAACCAGCCTCGACTTTGGAGCCGATGGAAGAGGAAAGACCAGGGCAGGAAAGGTTCAAAATAGAAGAAACTATCAGTATCATAGTCGAGGTTGTTACACAAGAACCAGCCTCGACTTTGGAGCCGATGGAGGAAGGAATTATGGACATGATGGATGGGATTGACACGGTGATACAAGAATCTGCCTTTATTAATGACGTGCCAGAGGAAACAGTGCCAACACCATCTGCTCAGGAAGCGTCGGATATGGGTGGTGTTGCCACACAAGAACCACCATATACCCACTGGGTCCCTGAAAATGTGGAAGGAATAAATCTTGTGGTTGACACTACCCCATAAGAACCTGTGTCAACCATAGGACAGGAGTTAACACAGGAGGGAGCCTCGAGCCAAAGAAAAATTGTTGTAGGAGAAGGGAAGGAACTCGAGGTCACAGACAGAGCTAATATAGCCCTGGGAGAAAACATCTTTTAGTTTCCTTTCTGTGCCTCCATTCCAAGAGGAGTGAGAGTGTCTCAATTTCCTCAATGCACAGAAAAGGAGGTTGTTGTCCCTCCCATTTTAAAGTTTGATGGGTCAGTTAAAGGCCTGGTCGATGTTAGTATATTGGCTACTGATTCTGAGCAAGGTCATTTCGAAGAACAGAGGGAGGAGGAACACCCTGCAGAAGAATAGGAACAGAAAGTGGATGAAGAAGGCATTATTTAGGCAACAGATTCCTTGGAGCCTAGAAGGGAGGAGGAAGCGAATGCTTCCAAAACAAAGGAACCAGATAGGGGAATCCTAGCCGAAGTGTCGGTCAATACTCCTTTGATTGATCCAGCACCTGCTGAACCAACTCCAGAGCAAGTTGAGTTAATTATAAAAAAAGAAGTAATTGTTCCCGAAGAAGGGGGACCAAGTAAGGAGGGCCCGACAGATGAATTAGTGGATACTCTTCCGAGTAATCCACCACCTGTTGAACCAGCTGCAGGGCCAATTGAATTGGTTGTCAAATAAGAAGTGATTTCTCCTAAGAGAGAGTAATTAGAGGAGGAGAACTCGACAGATGGACCAGTAGATACTCCCCCGAGTAATCCACCACCTATTGAACTAGTTGCAGGGCCATACGAAGTGGTTGTTAAGCAGAAGTGGATAGAACTGTGTGAGCAAAGGAGGCCGCCCCTAAAAAAGAAATATCAGCTACAGTTCAAAGATACGATGCGGTTGAAAATAGAGGTTCAAAGGCTGAGAAGATAGGTGCATCAACTTAAGAATCATGTAAGGAAGTATAAACAGTAGGCTAAGAAGCCTAAAGCTCTGGTGGTCGAGGAAGAAACACAGGTAGATGATGTGTCGACCTCTACTGCTACTCAAATGGATCCTATCGAGCACTTGATCGACGACTGTGAATTTTCTTTAACAGCCGAGATTCAAACTTGGAAATCCACCGCGGCCTGCTATCAGAATGAGGTGAAAAGAGTCCGAGAGTAGTTGTCCAAGGCTATCTTCGAGTATGTAGAGTGAGTGGACATATTACGGTTGAGGTATGTGAAGAAGCAGCTTAAGGTAGAATGGTTGGAAGGGCAAGTGCTGGAATTGAAGGTTGACAAAGAATAGATGTTCAACCTGGTACAACAGGTAATTGCATGTCACCCTCCTACTTCTAGTTATGCCTTATTCTTGCATGAGAAATTTCTTTTCTTCTATTTGGAAAGAATTAAGAAGGAGGTCTGTCATGAGATCGAGGATTCTGTACATTTCCTCCGTATATTAAGAATCCATGACTTAGTAACCCAACATTTGATGTGTGAGCTCTATTTGCATGGATACTTCTTGTGCGATGACAAAGAGTTTAATCTGGTTCCATATGTGGGGGACATTCATTTAAGGGCTCTCACCTCCTATACTATCAACCAGATAAATTGGCAGAAGGCTTCTAATACATTTGAGTCAAATCAAAACATGAAGCCTCTTATGATGAGAGGAGAGCACGAACGGTTTGTAACTATGTACAATAAGCACACCACCATTTTAGAGATTGAGGGAAATAAAGAATGGATGTTGAGGACACATAAGTGGTGTATTGATCTTTCTGTCAAACAAATAGTCACATTTCAAGATGAGGCCCTTGATAGTTGTCAGAAAACGTGGATAATGTCACCTACATTTGTCTGGAACAGGGAACCTTTTGGAGCACCAAATTTTACACAAGCACTAAGTCGAGTGCCAAGATATGTTGCATGCATCCAAACATGCGAGGTCTGGTGGATGGGACTCCGGTTCAGGTTTCTCGTCATTTGGTTGCCAGTAGAGCATTATACCCCAGCATATAATGTACCAGATGATTAGTGGAAGGATGTTCTTCTCTCAGAAGGGTACAAGGTCCCAGGAATAGACATGGAAGATGACTATGATCTCGCCCAGCTCCATGAGGACCACAACTATTCTAACCTAGACCTGTGGAAGCGGTGAGCTGCATGACATCATGCGGAAGGCTAGTTGGGGGGAGATGTTGGGCTCCAAATCTACTTATCTTTTCTTTACATTTCCACCCATCCTTTCATCCTTTTACACCAATTGATATGCATTTATTGTAATAAACCTATGAGGTAACCATTCTTTCTAATGTCTCTTGGAATATTTAATTGATGAAGTAAAGTCACGGGGGTTTTGCCTATGTGAACTACTAAAGCTTGTTATTTCTGCAAATTCCGGTGAATAGGTATCATCTTCACAGCTTGTAGCAGTAGTCTCGCATTCACAGCAGATGTTCGGCAACATTGTAATAGCATAAGCAACTCACAGTTGCTTTCAAGCCTATTTTGGATCTTTTTTGTTCTCGCTATCTTAGCAATTAGTTGTTGTTATGAACTGTTGTATATTTTGTACATTAGTTGCTAGGTTTTGGGGAATACATCAGTCCCATGTATTTGTATAAAAGGGGTTTTACTCCTATGTGAAGGGTTAGCCACACAGAGACATATATTGTAATAACTCTTTTACATATTAGTCAAATACAAGTCGTTTTGTTATTCTCTTATTAGCCATAAATTGACATAGCTCTGATTAGAGAGTTGGGCCCGCTCTTTTGATCAGGTGCTACGTATTTCTTTTATGTGTGTTGTTTCATTTATTGTGTGTTCATTTTTAATTGTTGTTACAGATCTTTATTGATTATTGTGAATCCCATTTTAAGTTCTGCAATTTATTTCTAATTCCTATTACAACAATGCTTTGATTTCTTAGTCAGGAATCCTTGGTTGATGTAAGATTGTAACCTTGTTCCTACATATACCTTTCACGTTACCTTGAAATTGTACGCACCCAGATTGATCAATTAATGTGGAAAAAGGGTTGAATAGTTTGTTCACACTCGGACACCAACACTTTAGTCCATTTTTCTAGGTGATTATGCAAATCATCCCTTCCATTATATTTCTCAGTCATTCTAGTGTTAACACACCCAAACCACAACTTCATCACTCTTATGTAATCTTGTCATCTAGCAAAACTATCCTTATGCGTACCCCACCATCATGCAGGCGTAGCACGCAGTGCCAGCTCTAATGCTTGGAAGTGGTGACCCTCAAGGACTTCGCACTCAAATTCATCCAAAAACATATCAACATCAGTTAAACCATCATAATAGGGTAATTTCCTTACCTCCGATGAATCATAGCACAACTACTTCATCATCATATTGCATTGCAATGTAGACACTTCCTGTAAGTGATTCTGCCAATGCTCTAACTCCTCGTCTGAATCAGAGGTGCAGAAACTCTCCCGGTCCCAAGAAATCCTCCCATATGTCATCAGATTGATCGAGTGCTGATATTGTGCTGTTATTTTGTAGATTTGATCCAATTCATCATCACTTTCCTCGTAATCGCAAACTCGTTCAGTATATCATGCCCCTTCTGCAAGGCACAATGGTACTATAACCCGAAGTGATTTTATTTCAAACGACATTGTCCTCTTCTTCAAATTGATGACCCCATTCATATCAATGGCCCAGTCAATTCCCAAGAGCGCAGGGTATGGATTACTTTCATGGATGATTTCTATAACCTCAAAGTCATCCGTCGCGCTCGCACGTTCTATATCAACTATTACTCCATATAATCATCCCATGGGATGATTTTCTGGTGGTTCGCCATTCTGAGATGAATCAGAGACCACTGTAGTGCAAGTCTCCCCATTCCTTCCCATGTTTGTTTTGGTAATACATTTGCATCAGACCCTAGATCCAAGATGATTTGGTCCATCTCATAATCACATATCCACAGGTGAGCCTCATCTCGCGCCCTGTTCATGCATTATGTTTTCCAATTTTTCTAACCACCTAGTGTCCATCAGGGACCTTCTCTTTCCTCATGCATTTGTTTATTAATTCTTGCATGCCTTCCACAACTTTGCTATTGTGTAACAGTTTTATGGAGGTCTCCAAAAACGTAGTGAGAACAAAGGGATCGACTTCTTCAGGTGCAACGATTTCTTGCATCTTGTCCTGGCTTCTTGAGTGGAGGGCTCAGCGAAGCTCTTCTCGGCCTCCATAAATGTTTCCTTAGCGTGATTTAGATCAAAGCCAACTTCCTTCTCTGGGGCCTTGCACACCCATCCGTCCCCTCTAGTTTGTTGACCTTTGTCATCGCTAGTCGTTATTCCACTTCTTAGCACTATATTCACGCTTTTATCCTCCTCGTGAGGCTCATCCCTCATCATTTGTAAGTTATGTGTAGTCTTCTGAGGCTGAGCGTCCTTCTCTTGCATTTTAGCTATCATCATCGAGCACTCTTCTATAGTATGGTCAAACTAGGTGTAGTATTGGCATGGTGGGCACGTTTGATTCTGGCATTCTCGTGCATAGTTCCTTGGTTGTCCGTAGTTGTAATAGATAATCTGACCCCGGCCTCTACCAAGTCCTCCTCCTCCTCTACCCTGTCCTCGGCCCTGATAACCTCTGCATGCTCCTTCAGCGCCCTGATCTGGAGACCAAGTTTCTACTTCCATTCAGTATGTAGGTGTTCTTTCCATCATCAGCTCATAGCTTCGACAGTGGCGCTCATCGTGGCCCACAGATTTGCAGAAGTTGCAGAACAACTGCTGGGGTGTCTAGACAAACTTTTTAAGTAAATGAAAATTATCTATCGCATGTTGTCCAACACCCTGACAAATAGCACAACATAGCGTAGCCCCCATGCTCGGCCCTGCTGGGGCTTCTGGCTTTAAGGGAATTGGTCCCCCTCTTATAATATAATTCGCGTACATGGGACAGTGGTCTTTATTGTTCCCCTAGCTCTTGCACTTTAAACACCATACTTCCGCACACACTTCTAGTTTAGTCTCCTTTTCTTTCTTCAAACTCTATAATTCTAGGTGTAGGCTCTGTAACTGAGAGTGGATTTAGTGTACCCCCATGGTCACATCCTGAATAGGTGATTCATGTAACCTCATCGTGATTTCCAAGGATTTTGCATGTGTTCCTATCTTCTATTGTAACAGAGCAATTCTCAAGTGGGGCAGAAGCGAAGTTATAAACCATTCGCGATGCTAACTATCTGTGAGATGCAAGTTAGCTTCTCAAATCTGACACTTCAACCTTTGATCTAATTCCCAAGGCATCTCATCGACCCTCGTCATTATTTCTTTAAATCCAATTAATGATTGTGAGTCAGAATTAGGCTTACTAAACTCCTTGTTTAAAGCTTCCCTAGTCTCTATTAGCGATGCAATAGGATTATCAGAACAATACTTAATATACCAGGTTAGCGCGCGATCCTGTAGAGTGGTAACTAACTATGCCTTGTTTATATTATCATCAGTAATCTGTTGCGTTGTCCACACAACATTCACAACAAATGAAAAATGATATGTATCTTCACTCCCTATGCCATTGAAAATCGATAGCTTCATCGCGTTTTCCATGTCGAATGGTGGTGGTGGAGGTGGAGGTGTGGGCAAAGGTGTATGCGGTGGAGGTGGAGGTAGAGGTGGAGTGGAAGGATGATGTACTCGAGGAATCCCCTGAGTGATTAGTTGAACAGTACTTCGCAACGAAGCGTGTTCCGCCCCTTCATCATCACTTAAAGGAGATCCAATCAATGCACTATACTCTAGCCTTGATCCTTCACAATTTCTAAATAGTCGTCCACTTAGCGTAGCTCCGAACCTCAAGGTAATGGCATCACACGTTTTTCACATAACAACATTCTAATCCAAGTATTCAATGATATTAAATAATTACCTCATGGTCCTTCGAAAGATCGTCGCTTCGCTATGTTATAGTTGACCGAGATATCAACTACAAATTCTGTAACAAATCCTACCAGAATCTAATTCAGCCAATGATTGAAATCCCATGCAATCTTGTTTTCAGAGGCTTCTAGCCATCGCACTAGTTTTGGAATCAATGCTATAGGACTATCGAGCTTCCACCTTCCTTGAATGTCTGTAAATTTAGCTAACCACTCATGCAGTTCAATGGGAAAAGTGCAGAAGAAGATCTCGTGTATCTCTGTATATAGATACATGTTCAACCACTCTTCCTCTAACAAGAACTGATTCTTATTTTCTTGCGCTGCGAACTTGTGAATCTTCCGATCCAACCACTTTTCAATTTCTTTCCTGGTTGGATTCCAATAATGCGACATCACACAACTCTTTCAAGAAGATCCCGGTCCTTGCAATGGAACCATTTATTGGCTTAGGGAGCCGTGAGCCAGGTTTAGAGTTAGTTACGCCAACCAACAAACCCTACACTATTGGCCCTTTTGGCAACAACCTGCATAGCACAGGATGTAGTCTCACCCGAAGCAGTATGGAAGGATGAAAGAACCAAGTTTATGCATCTAGAGACTAGTGTGATGTCTTCTAGGACCTCAAATCTGCCTCCGCACAGATCGATACACTCTTAGGGCTCGTCGCTATAACTATATTAAATAGCCTATCAATTTGTCTACTTACACACATAAGAGATCAATACTAAATAGGGTTCACGTAGATTTACTTAATTTATTAATAGACATCATAAAATTCATCAAAGTCTTCGTGTAAGTACTTATAGATGCATTGCGTACATTATTAACACTTATTCAAGAGAATCATGTAACATTCAATAAATATTCCATAAAACACAACATTCATTGACATCATATAAAACTAACAGAGATAAATAGAAATACGCAAGAATTCTTCGGAAATTGTCTTTATTGATCTTCATTTCGAGGTTACAAACTCAAAACTTCTCTGTGCACTCAATTGCAGAGCCTTTTTTTCCTATCTTACCCACTTCTTCTTATTGTCTCTTCTTCATACTACTTCTCCAAAATCTACTTGTCTCTTCACTAAGACTCACTATTTATATCATTTTTCATACAATGCCATGGTCTGTGGACCATGGTTGAATCTCAAAACTGACTCAAACTTTACATAAAACAAGGGGTTAAGCCTCTTTGACTCCTATTCATCTACACACTCTGCATCCAAAATCGCAGAGACTTTACATTATTTACAAAAACTGTACCAAAACTTGGGTTATCTTAACCCCAAAACCGATCCAGGGGTCCCCATCCCAACACTTAGCCTTTTATTAGAGAATAGTTTAGGGAAACTCTTTCAAGGGGCCATACTCTTGTGAAAGGAGAATCAACCTAATGATTGTGTAATATATTTTTTTTCCCGCATCTTGTCCGATCAATTTTTCCTAGCAGGTATATCATGTTTCAAAACACTATTCTAAGTACTTTTTGTTTTCCAAACCCTTTTCCTCTCTCCAAGTCTAAGTTCAACAATAAGCAAGCTGTGCATATTTCATCAGATCTATTCTTTGGTAGTTATTTCTTCATGATGGTTGTAATCATTTCAGGTTCATTTGAAGCATTAGCTGAAGGAGCATTTACAGATTTATTTTTGGATTACTGGAACCATACTTTGTCTTCTCTATTGTCCTGTTGAACCAGCTAGAGCAACAAAATCAGCTTGCTTTAGCTTTATAACTATTTAGCCTGTTGGCTAGGTAGGATTAATAGTTGGCTTGCGAGCTGGTTGGTCTTGGGTCTACTACCTTTGCTAGGGGGGTTGGGTTGGGATAGTAGAAACATGCACATGCAATTAAGACATCTGGGCAACAATGGAGGCATGCAGATGAAATTAAGAAGACATGATGTGGTTAAAAACACAATTGTGGATAGTGGTTGCATTGATCTATAATTGATCTAAGACAAACAATAAGGTATTACAGACTCATGTGCATGGATGTGGCTATGTTATTTTGTGTAATGAATCAATAAGATTTCGAAATACATAGGCAATGAAGCAGTTAAAGAAAACATAACAGGCAAGACATATAAACACAACAAGTTTAATAAGGAGTTCACCCAATACTCCTGGGCTACGTCTCCCAGTCTAGCCTTCAATGGTGGCCTCTCTATTATGTTTTCGAAGTAGATTTTTTACAACAGTAAGCTCAATTTGAGTCTCACACAATAGATATAAATAAGCAAGATTGTACTTCGATCCCCCAAGTCTCTAGAGTACACAAACTCTCCTTACTGACTCTCGACCTCTATTGGTCATAGTAGTATGAGCTCAATCTGAGACTCATACATGACAGGCATTACAGAGGAGTGCACATGTACCTCTCAAGCCTTCTTCGGGGTGCACAGACTCTCTGACTTTCTCTGTCTTTGTCTTAATCCTGGCTCAATGTTGCCTTTTCTTTTGTTGGTCAACTCAGCTTCTTCTCTCTGCTTTCAACTTACTGCCTACTACTCTCTACTCTTTGCTCTTTTCAGTTGGTGGATTTTAAGCCAATCTTCTTCCTAGCTGTTCATTTCCGCTTCCGGGCTTTCCAGTTCCCCTGCCTCTATCTGTTTGAATCCCTCTATCCTCTGTAATCAGTCACTGTATAACACTTCACTGGGAGGTGGCCACCTATTTCATAATGGATGAGTGTCAGATCTCTTGGACATATTTGAAACAATCGTTTTTCTGTTAACTCCAAGAATACCCATCAAACACGACCTTCTCCCAACACATCATCCATATAAGACTTCAAATCCTATACAACTCTGCCTGTTGACCCTGTCAAATCTGGTCATCCATCGAAACACGTCTTCACCGTTGATCTGGGGGCCCTAGATCCTACGGTTATCATTCATATGGAGCGGCTAAGTAACATGATGTTTACCTTTCCAATGTGAACGATTTTCTCTCTCTTCCGCCGGACGTGTGCCACTCACTGTATGGCATAGGGCGGAACTCAGTTGAAACTGCTTACTGCTCGTAGCCCCTTCGATATTCTGCCAGCTTTGTGGAATCCTGATTTCATAGAATCGGAACAATATCTATTGCATTTTATAATTTTTCGGGTCTGGGTGCTTACGGCCTTCCTTCTTTGAGGGGTTTGCGCTGCGATATACAATTAGCAACTTGTCATTAATTGCATATTAGAAACTACCCCCATTTCTCAAAATGGCCTCTACATTTGCTAATTTGCGATAGCGTGCGTTACCATGGGCCAACAGTCTGCACGCTGGACCGACGGTCCTCGTTGCTTCGCGCTGATCACAAATTGCAACTGTTATGAGGATATCTCCGATAAGCTTGATCTTTGTAAGACTTTTAATCCTTGACATGATTTTTAAAGAGTTCATGAAAACTTAGAGAGTGTTCTAGGATCTAATTTGGATCACGGCCTTCCCACTGAAAAAGCTTTTGGACCACCAAAAGTTGGTTTTTAAGCATCAATCAAGTGAGGATATAGATTCCTTGCTTGCCCAAATTCTACCCATCTTGCACTACTTGGGTTTGAACCTTTGAGTCCAATCCTAAGGTACTCAACATCCCCTCTGTGCATAGTTCTCACCTTCTTTTCTAGAACTGTGTCTTCCTGCAATTCATTGAGATATTCAGGCAACAAATCATCAATAGAAGGCAATTGACTCTACTCTTTGGGATCTTCAATCAATGAAGGTTCAAACAGTCTCAAGCTTTCTACAATAACTACTGAATAGATGTGCATGTAAGCTGGCAAATCAAGGCGAAAATCATTCTCACCAATTTTCTCAAGTATCCTGAAAGGTCCATACCTCATTGGCTTCAGCTTCTTACCTTCACCTTGCATTCTGTCTTTGCTGATATACAGCCAGACTTGATCACCAACTTGGAAACTATGCTCAGCCCGATGCTTATCATGCTTTGCCTTGTACTTGGCTTGGCACTTTTCCAGTTGTTCTTGTACTACCTAGTGAATCTCTTGGATTTGTTCAATGAACTTGGTTACTTTGTCCACATCACTATGTCCATCAACCACTACGTCTTTACCAAAGACAAAATCCAAGGGGTACCTTGGTATGAAACCAAAACAGGTCTCAAAAGGAGATATAGAAGAATTTTTAGCCCAGTTGTAAGCATGTTGCACATAAGACAAATGTTCATCCCAAAGCTTTGGATGCTTACTACAACAGCCTCTGAGCAACTAGATCACTGTCCTGTTGACCATCTATGTTTGGCCATCTATTTGTGGATGAAAGGTTATGCTCTTCTTTAGTCTGGTGTCCATCAATTCCCACAGACTTGACCAAAACTTTCCAACAAATAGGGAATCTTGAACAGATACAATGGAAGTGGGTAATCCAAAATGAACCCATACAGGTTGAAAGAACAAATTTGTTGTTTGTTCAGCTGTAATCTGTTTGTTACAAGGTATTAAAATACACATTTTGCTAAACCTATCCACAATAACATATAAATAGTCATGACCTTTTCTACATTTAGGTAGTCCCCCAACAATGTCCATGGAAATACTTTCCCATGGATGAGAAGGAATTGGTAGTGGAGTGTAAAAGCCTAGTTTTCTATTGTTGTGCTTGCTTTTAGCACACATGGTACACCCTCTTACATATCTAGAAAC
The DNA here is from genome assembly GCA_000404065.3 of Pinus taeda. Classification (NCBI taxonomy): domain Eukaryota; kingdom Viridiplantae; phylum Streptophyta; class Pinopsida; order Pinales; family Pinaceae; genus Pinus; species Pinus taeda. Next base: position 133,020 of record APFE031643198.1, on the reverse strand, counting down.
TGTTTCATGCATTTTTGGCCAATAACAAAATCTTTGCAGCTGTGCAACTATTTTACTTACACCAAAGTGACTTGATACTAGAGAAGTATGTGCTTCTCGAATTATCTTTACTCTTTCGGTTTGAGGAATGCATAACTTTCCAAAATGATACAAGAGTTGGTCCTTAACATGATAATCCAATTCTTCTACTTGTTTTCCATGACTTAAAGTTGCATATACATCTTTGAAATCTATATCTTGAGCATATTGTTCAATGTAGCTTTCATGCAATATCGAATTATGCTTAAGTATAGTAGATGCATTTATGATTGGTCTGGACAACATATCTGCAACTTTATTGTGTATGCCCTTTTTATATCTGATGACAAGATGAAACTGTTGTAGAAAACCCATCCACCTATATCTATAACATATTTGATGACAAGATGAAATTGTTGTAGAAAACCCATCCACCTATAGTGTCTTGATTGCTACAACTTAGTTCGTGAGTGTAAATATTGAAGTGGTTGAAGATCAGTATGTATAATTGTCTCTTTGTCCACTAGTTAATGTTTCCACTTTTTCACACTCTATACTAAATTATGCATACAATTCTTTATCATATGTGGGATAATTAACTACTATAGAATTAAATGTCTTAGAATGATAACATATGGTTGTACTAATCTTTTCTTTTAAGGTGTCGAAGGCTTTCTGTTGTTTGCCTCCCCACTGAAATGCCTTGTTCAATCCTATTAAAGCATGTAAGGGAGCTGCAATCAAGGAAAAGTTAGAAATAAACTTTCTCCAATACTGTGCTGCTCCTAAGAAGCTTCTAACTTCTGTAGCAGATTTGGGTTTAGGCCAGTGTATAATGACTGGAACTTTAGAGGGATCTATCTTCAATTCACCTCCCCCTACAATATGACCCAAATCATTCAAAGATGTTTTGCCAAATTCACATTTTGATAGCTTAAATAAAGATTTTCTCTTTTCAAAACATATAGAGTTTGATTTACATGCTTCAAATGTTCTTCCCATTTTTTACTAAATACAAGAATGTCATCTAGATATACAATGAAAAAATCATCAATAAAAGGTCTGAGTACATCATTCATTAATCTCATGAAAGTAGCAGGAGCATTAGTTAAGCCAAAAGGCATAACTAACCACTCATACAGTCCCTGCTTTGTTTTGAAAGCAGTCTTCCATGCATCTTGCTCTGCGACTCTGACCTGATGGTAGCCATTATGTAAGTCCAACTTGGAAAAGTAAACAACTTCTTTCAACTGATCTAATAGATCATCTATGCGAGGAAGGGGATAACGATTTTTGATCGTTACCTTATTCATTTATCAATAATAAATGCTCATTCTCCATGAGCCATATTTCTTTCTCACCAAGACAATTGGAGACCCACATGGTGATGTGCTAGGTCTTATGAACCCTTTCTCGAGCAGATCCTGTACCTGCTTCTTTATTTCTGCATTCTGTAAAGTAGATAACCTGTACATTCTGATGTTAGGCAATGGAGCATCTTGCTGCAAATTAATATCATGTACTATTTCCTTTTTGGGTGGTAGACCTTTAGGTTCTTGAAATAGAATATCATATTCTGAAACAACTTTTTCTAAATCAGCTTGTTGTTTAGCATCAAAGCCTTCAAATACATTGGTTTTATCAGGTTTCTTTTCCTTTACAACCATCAGTAAAAATTGTTTGCATGAATTTACAATTCTTTTCATCTGCCCTGAGTTTATGAGAGTATAATTATTCTTGAGTTTATGAGGTCTTACAATATATTCAATTCCATCTTTTACGAGTTGATACTTGTTTTCAGCTCTATAGAAAATAGCTTTTCTATCATACAAGTAAGGACTTCCTAAAACAATTCCACATATGTCCAAGGGAACAATATCTAACTCAACCTCATCTACAAATGCTGACCCAAAAGAAAACTTAAGTTTACATTGTCTAGTCACTTGTAGCTTTGCTTTATCATGTAGCCAACCTAATGGATATGGCTTCTTGTGAGGTGTGGCTAGTAATCCCAGCTTCTTTACAATTGCTTCAGAAATTAAATTTACTTGTGAGCCACTATGAAATAAAGTATCAATCTTTTGATGCTCGGAAATAACTCTAATATGAAAAAGCTCATGTCTTTTCCTCTCATTTTCTTCATTATCAGTAGATTGTGTAGAATTACTAGTAGATGCTTCAAAATTTTTACCTTTTATACCTGTGGCTGTGATTGTTGTTTCATCTCCCGAGTCTAATTCGAAATCATTCTGAATAGCTACAACAGCCTTCTTCTTTTTTCCATCGTCCTTCTTGGCCCTCAACTCCGGATGCATAATCCAACAGTGTTCATAATCATGCCCATCCTTCTTGTAGTGAGTGCATGAAGGCTTGGTCTTTTGTAGAGCATTTGTCTTCCTCTCTTTCCATTTCTGCTTTCTCTTTTCCTTGTTGTTGTTTGCAGTGGCTTTTGATGATCCCCCAACTTCTGAGTTCACATTCTTACCTCTAGCCTCTAGATGGGTAGCCTAAATAGATACCTCGTTTATGCTAGTAGGATTAAACATGAGAATGGTGTGCCTTAAATAGCTGTGTAGACCACCTATATACTTCAACAAAGTTTCAGCTGAGCCTAATAAATTCCTAGAATCAAAGCTCTTTTTCTAAATTCTTGGGTGTAGCCTTATACACTTTTCCCTTTTAATTATCGAAGAGTTTGCTAACTCATCATGGTTTGTTGCATATAAGCTAGCAGATAGAACTGTTTTTTAATTGCAAAAACAAATTCACTCCAGACATAAATAATTTTACCATGCTTCTTCATGTCAGCTTGTGTTCTACCTTTCCACCATACTAAGGCATTGCCTCCAAGATGTAGGCTGGCCAGCTGAATCTTACTTTTGTCTGAATCGATGCTCTGCACTCTGCAATACATATCAATCTATCTAATCCAATTATCGAGCTTCTCTACATTCAACTCTCCATCATATATCGGCAAATAAAATTTAATATCTAATTTAATCAAGGATGTTTTATTTTCATTTCCAGGGCTATTAGGAGGTGTGGGATGCTTTTATTCTTTCCCCTTGCCTTTAGAATGGTCATGGAGGAGAGATTCTTCTGCTCCTTTATCTTGTTTGGAGTTTGATGAATATTCATCTCTACCTTTCTTAAATTCTCTATACATTTCTTCTACCATGGCTCTCATGGTCATGAAACTATCCACAAACTGGGAGTCTAATTCCAAGGGACTTTCTTCTGCCATTTTCCTCTTAGGATAGACTCTTCCAATTTCTGGGTTAGCTTCAACCAATTCTCCTTCTCCTAATTTGAGCTTTGTCCTAGTTAGCATTCAACAACAAAATCCAGCACAAGCTTGTCCAACCTAAGAAACCTAGAGCTTTGATACCACTTGATCTATAATTGATCTAATACAAATAATAAGGTATCACAGACTCATGTGCATGGATGTGCCTATGTTATTTTAATCAATGAATCGATAAGACTATGAAATACACAGGAACTGAAGCAGTTAAAGAAAACATAACAGGAAAACGTATAAACACAACAAGTTTAATAAGGAGTTCACCCAATACTCCTAGGCTATGTCTCTCGGTCTAGCGTTCAGTGGTGGCCTCTCTATTATGTTTTAAAAGCAGAGTTTTTACAATAGTGAGCTCAATTCGAGTCTCACACAGCAGATACAAATCAGTAAGACTGCACTTGGATCCCCAAAGTCTCTGGAGTACACAGACTCTTCTCAGTCAACTCTTGATCTCTATTGTTCACAGTAATATGAGCCCAATCTGAGACTTACACATGATAGGCATTACAGAGGAGTGCGCTTGAACCTCTCAAGCCTTCTCTAGAGTACACAAATTCTCTGTCTCTCTTTGTCTCTGTCTGGCTTGATGCTGCCTTGCTTCTGCAGGTCAGCACAACTTTTTCTCTCAACTCTTAGCTTTCCTCTTCTAACTTACTGCTTCACTTGCTGCTCCCTCTCTTTGTCAGTTCGTGGCTTTTAAGTCAATCTGCTTTCTGACTGTTCATTTTCGCTTCCCAAGTTTCTGGTTCCCTTGCCTCTATCCGTCTGAATCCCTCTGTTCTGCGTAATCATCACTGTATAACAACTCATAGAGAGGTGGCCACCTATTTCATAATGAACTGAGTGACATTTCTCTTGGACATGGTTGTTTATTTCGCTAACTCCAAGAATGCCCATGAAACACAACCTTCTACCAACACATCGTCCAATTCAGACTTCAAATCCTATAAAATTCTTCCTGTTTACCTCATCAAATCCATTCATCGATCGGAATGCATCTCCATCGTTGATCAGGAGCCTCCAACTCTTACGGTCATCGTCCATATTAGGCGGGTAAGTAACATGATGTTTACCCATCCGATGTGAGTGGTTTTCTCTCTCTTCCACTGGATGCGTGGCAACCATTGTGTGCATCAGGTGAGACTCAGTTGAAACCGCTTACCACTCGAAGCCATTCTGATATCATGTCGGTTTTTGTGGGACCCCGCTTCTGATAGAATCAGCACAATATTTGTTGCATTTTATGATTTTTCGGGTCCAGGCACTCGGGTCTTTTCCTTCTTTGAGGGTTTTGTCATGCTACCCCTGTTTCTTGAATTGACCCCTGGTTTTGCTAATATGTGGCAGTGCGTGTTGTGATGGGTCGACAGTTTGCGTGCTTGACCGACAATCCTCATTGCTTCACGTTGATTAACAATTGCAACTATTACCAAGATAGCTCCGATAATCTTGATCATTATATGACTTTGAAACTTTGGCATGATTTTTAAGAAGTTCATGAAAACTTAGAGAGTGTTCTAGGATCCAATTCGGATCACCAATCCTTCAAACTTCTGAGGCACCAACCGTAAGAGATCCAACCCTCTTGTCAAAGCATGATTGATAGTAATGTTCTACTCTTAGAACTCTTCTTTACTGAGTTTTGTCTATTTACGGCTTCACTGTAGTCTCCATGCTATAACATCAATGGCAATCAATCTTCATATGAAGAAGTCTATACAACTCTTCATACTGTCCACACAAAATCTGCAATAGCCATCATGATCTCTAATAGTGTCTTCACATAGCTTTAGTGAGTCTACTATTAGCTACACTAAGCTCTGATTAATTCATCGTTGGTCTAAGCCTTTCACAGGTTAGCCCAATCAACAGAGTTGGTCGTCCGTCAGCTTTGTCCTGTCTTGCTGGACCTTCGGCTTCGTCTTGTCTTGCTGGACCTTTGGCTTTCTCCTGTCCTCCTGGACCTACCGCTGCCTCTGTTTCTTCTAGTTTGCCAATCTCTAAACTTTCCTTGTTCTTTGTTTCATATGCCTGATGCACCTGACCTTTGGCTTCCTCCTTGCTCGCTTGAGCTTCAGCTTCCTCAACTCTCACTTGACCTTTAGGCTTCCCTCCTCTGGTCGCTTTAGCTTCCTTTGTGCTCGCTCATCCATCTATGCTTGCTTGATTCTTCGACTTCCTGGTCCATGGCTTCCTTTGTCTATTCGAGTGCTCCAATACTCACAGGACACATAAATGAGGAAGAGAGGTCGTATCAGAATAATATTGCATATTAAAGAAATAAATATATCAGAGAGGCCCCCCTTTTTTTTCAATATTCATACAATGGACCCAAACCTATCGGAAGCATTTATTTGACTTTAGGCCCCTGGAAACACATTTATCGAAACCACAAGAATACACCAAATACATCCTCTGAATACATAAGGCCAGACTTCAAATGCATTATGCCTAGATCTATAACTTCATTATGTCTGCTCCTCCACAACTTTATCGCAATTGGCAGATTTGCACATAATATAGCCAATTCCCTGATACCCGGACGCGATATTATTATAAACTATTTTTAATAACTCTGTTGGGTCCATATATATATATCGCATTCGACACTTTCAATGTGTAAAGTCTTTAAGCCTTTAAACCTGGGACCATACAACATATCTTCTGATATGGTAGACATGATATTACAAGACAGTGCATTATAATGGAGCAGCGGGTCTACAGTATTATCGCAATTAGAGTTTTAACATGACAAGGCTTTAAACACTACGATACATATCTCTCGATACGAAAAACATGATATACCATTAGGGTGTGATATAATAGGACCATCAGGTCCCCAACTGTACATCGCAATCGATCGTTTTAATGTGGCACCCTGCTAAAACTTATGATATGATAATTCCAATGAGGCTAATGTGATTTGATATTAAACAATTGTTATTACATCCGTCGGGTCGATATCTTATTGCATTCGACAGTTTTCCCTTGTCACCTCTCTTTAAGACTTGCGATTGTTGCAGATGTGATATTGCAATAGAGCATATTGTTATGGATCCGTAATACATATCGCAGTCGAGGGATTCAATGTGAAACATAATAAAGAAATAAAGCCACCAATATTGATGTTTCAAGGTATTCATTAGCGATCCTCCACCGTTGATCTGCTCACGATCTGATGGTCAACACTTAACCCGATCACCCCAGAACTATCTGTTGATCCTTCGTCGTCGATCAACCCATGTTGGATCCAATGGCCTACATGAATTTCAGGTGAGAAATTTTCCAAGGTAAATAACCACCCAAAAATGTGGTTTTCTCTCTCCACCCGAGTGCTATGTGTCTCCCATTGAATGGAATCGGGTGCTCTTCTCTAAATACCACTTACCGCCTAGCACCCACCCAAAAACCATTGCCACTGTTACAAATCTGCCTTTTGGAATATAACCACATGCATTCACTTTTACTTTAACTCGATATATGTGGTTATATGCTTTAACTCGATATATACTCCTTTTTTTTTGCTTTGATATGACTCCACAATGGCTTCTGATGCACTACTCCAATAGCCCTTCTATGATATTCCTCTAATATCGCATGATATGGCTCCTCTGTTAACTACTCTTCCGCCGGCTTCTCCTCCTAGTGCATGTTCCTCTTTGTTCCTTCTAATGAACAATATGGCTCCTCTGTTAACTGCTCTTCCGCTGGCTTCTCTTTTGATGCATGTTCCTCTTCTAGTGGCTTCCCTGATTACTTTTCTCCTTGACTTCTTGCTCCTGTTTCTTCATGGATATGCTCTACTTGGCTTCACATCATTATTTATTGTTTAAAATATTGCCATATTGACATCCATGACAACTTACATTAACACATTATATTAATATACAAAGTATATAAAATAAATTTCCTAAAATAACATCTTAATATAAACGCACTTTCGACCAATAACACAATGCAAATAGATATGCACACCGTATAATGATTTAATTAAAATGGATGCCATGATAACCCAAAAAGACACAATAAAAAAAGTCATTCTATGCTAATAAATATATGATGTATAATAATTAAAAAAATAGGTAGCAAGAATCTTACGAGTCACTATTATGAGTGAATGATTATTATAACAAAATACCTATTATGGGATTATGGTGGATAAATGGTATATTAAGATAAAAATTTATTGGTTATATATATATATATATTTAATTGACTACTGTTTTCTTAATGTGAAAAATATTATTTAGAAAAAGTGAAAATTTAGATATAATTTAAAGGGATAAGTGATTTTATAAAATAATTATATATATATAATATAATATATATATATATATATATATATAAAAATTTTTAAAAATTAAAGTATATATATTTATTTATATTATTGAAAGGAAAGTATATTAAGCAATTTTTTTTATATTTTCTATGTCTCTGGAAGGTTTATATTATTTAAAAGAATTATGTTATTAAAAAAGACATGATTAAGTAAAGAAAGTAGAACCATATATTAACTTTATACAAAAATAAAAAATAAAAATATTTAAATCAAGTAACATGTTTCTACATTGGAATAACAATTCTTATTTATATTGAATATGTTATGAAAAAAGCCTAACCTGGAAAATAATTTTTTAAATAAAAATAATTCTAATTATTTGGGCAATCATGCATAATAAGCCATATCTACACTAGACCTTATTTTTTAATCAAAGTGAAAGAATATTAAAATACACACAATACTCCCTTTCAACTAACGCTATCGCTATTGTGACAATCTAATGCTATTAGGACAATCCAATGGACATTAAAAAATAGCTACATTTGTTAAATGTTTTTTTTTTTAACTTTTCCCTTGAGAATGTCATTGGCTAACAAAATATAGTTCCAAATTGTGTGACACATTTTCTTGGAATAATAGCATTCCACCTCTCTGTTTTCTTTAGGATGACATCGAATGACTAATATTTTTATATAATTCTATCTGAGGTTGAGACTATCTTCAATATCGCTTACCATGATTATGTTTTATTTAGCTCATAGAGTAGAAATCATAATATCTATAGCTTGAGATAAGAATTATCCAAGAGAAAATTACATTACTATATTGAGAAAGTAGATTGTTTAACAGAATGGATTTGATTCCTTGTATCGTAGGTTTAGCTTTAGGTAGTTATGTGATGAGAGTTCTAAATTTTTCTATGTGTGTAGACATAGTAGGTTCCAAAAGATCTTTCACTATGACCTTAAGCTTATACAACTAGGGGAATTTCCTGAGTTTGTTTCTCTATAACTTCTTTATTATTTTCTCAAATGTGGATTTTATGTCTAACTAGTTACAAGTGTAAGAGAATCTCTATTTATCAAATTCCTTTGTTTACTTCCTTATTTAGCATTTCCAATAAAACTCCATCCCTCACAAACCAAAGTTCAAGGAGCCGAGGAAGTCCCCCTCAGTGTTAATGTGGGAGGTTTTTTGTGACAATATGAGTGAATATATTATTTTGAATTAGGATACAAATTATGTCTATGATTACCTTACCTAGGTTGGCCATTTTAAAATTAAATGTTTTTGTATATTAAATATTCTAATCACTTTCCTAGTAATGATAAATTCCTTGATATCTTTGGGATAAGTTCTTGGTTGAAGGCTAACGTGATTGTATGATGATTTCATCTTTGATGGAGAAAAATATTAAGAATGAGGAGATTGATTGAGATGCCTAACTATAAAGAGCCACTCTTCCAAATTGTATTAAGCTTAATGCCATTTTAGTCCCTCCAAATACTCTTAGGGTCAAAAGTCGTCTTTCATAAGAAATATGTTAATGGTAACAATGACATTTGAACATTTAAGTTTCTCCATGCTCTTCTTCCTAAAGTGGCTTTAATGATGATGTAGTTCATAAATAAAATATTATATTGTGACTCACTTTGCACATGGTATCTATTTCAATATGTATAAATGACAATAATTCTCATTCACCCAATCATGAAGTGCATAGCAATAAAATTGAATCCCATTAAATATTTTTTTTCATACATTTAATATGATATATATTCTTTGATTTTTTTTTCATATTTAATACTACTAATATTTCATTATATAATCAAGATATATATAGATAAGTTTTTTTCCAAAAAAACTTTTTATAATATTTATCTATTTTTAATAATTATATTTTAAATAATCAAATCCAAAAAATAATAAAAAATATTATTTAAAAAAATTATTTAAAATCTTTTTTACTCATTTAATTGAACCCATAACAAAACAATTATGCAATATTTTTCAAATATTTAAATATAACTTAGTCTAAAAAAATTTAACAAGACAAATTAATATAATAGTAATAAATTTAATTTATAGAATCAAAATTGTAGGTGGGATTTCAAAAAAAATAAAATTTAATTAGTTATTTGTTTGTTTTTATTATTAAAATTATAATTTAAAATAATCAAATACTGAAAAATCTTACATAAACTATTAAATATATAAAAATATTTTTACAAAGATTTAAGACATTTTTCCTATAGTAATTAATTATTATATTTATTCTATATATTTATTTTTTTCAAAAATAAAATCATCTTTTATATTATTTCTAAATAAATAAAAATAAATTGCACTTACTTTTATTCATCTAAAATTTATAAACCATCATATTATACCAAATCTTAAACAATAGACCAAATCTTAAACAATCCATTTTCTAGTATTACCTTCTCTTAAATTTCTAATAATTAAAAAAAACAGGTCAAAAGAGTTTTGATTAATAATTTAACTACCTTGTGGTTCATGTACTCCACTTTCAATTTTATATCATGTTACTTCTAAGACCATAACATGTCCTAAGTTTAAAGCCTATGACATATAGGGTTAAAACCTATTAAAAATACCTTGCATAATTGGCCTGATCTTCCATTGCTAATAGACATGCATGCCCCGACATCAACGACAAAGGTCCCTACAAATTTGATGAAAAGGACAGCTCAATAGCTTTAATCGCGTGGATAATTGTATACCATTTAATTTTGTATTTAACCCTTCTTGAACTCATGTTAGATGATAATGATAAATTATATAATATCTATGCGATGAAGCATAGATATTAAGATATAATGGTCTTTAAGAGGATATGTCTTTTTTTTTTTTTCAAAGTTGAGTTGTGTTTAGGTTGCTGTGAAAACCTTTATGGAATAGTTTTTAGGTCGAATAATTAGTTTTTACTCTCAATCTACCTTAAACTAACTAATCTACATTGCATAGGTTTTTCAACCCAATATTCTTAAATTTAAATTGTGAATTATAATTATATGACCTTGGAAAAGAAGGCATTGAATATTAAGTTATTATTTTTATTAATAAATTTTTTAAATACATTAATTCTTATTATTTTTTATCTATTTAAAATGATTAGATTTTAATATAGCATATGTAAATTTTATACATTTAAATATATAAGTCATTTTCATTTAAAAAGTTATCATTAATTATCTTTTTAAAAATGGTTATAGATTTTGCAAAGTATATCTAAAAAATATATCTTATTTACTATATTTCGATGTTCTTTGAAAGATAATAACAATAAATTATTTTTATATTAAACATAAGTTTGACAAGCCTCAATTTGAAAACTTAATAATAAATAAATAATATTTAATGTTGGGTCCACAACATTATATATATAAGATAGAAAATATAATTAAACAAAAGAATTTTTATTTTATGATAGATTGTTTTTTAATTCCTAATATGGGGTAGAATTATTTTCCTTCAATGTTTAATATAGAATTGATGCTTGCATTTTAAAAAAAAACTAAATAAAAATATCAATATGAACTATTAAAAAAGTATTTCAATATCCACATTAAGTAAATATTTTGATATCAACTCTTTTTTCTTTCTCTTTCTATTTCTTTCTATTTTTAAATAGTGTGAAGTTGATACATGGTACATGCATGCACACACATAGTCTCCATAAACACCATAGTTTGGATCTCTTTAGGAGGGTAAAGGGTGCAAGTTTTTCCATGAGGTGTCTAGGCTTGACATAGCCTCACACAATCTTAGTGACTACACCTAATAGGTGAGAAAATCATTCTTTTGTACAAAAGAGAGTTGTCTCTACCTAGGCTCAAAATATATATATATAATATATATATATATATATATATATATGGTTAAAAATAGTCCAATGTTTTGAAGGATTTGAAGTGACATATAAATATCCAGTGGATTAACTTACTCTAAATTTATGATGATGATCAAATCCTTACCTATTGTAAACATTTTTCATGTCTTTCCACTATACGTATGTTTTCACATTATGGAATTTCACCTCTCCCAAAACAATTATAAATTTGGAGCTAAAATGACTCTTAGTTAAAAGATTTTAATGTTACCCTATGTAATGTGAAGGTGATGTGCAGAACCTTCCATGTTCAATATGGAATTGACATATATATCACCTCAAAAAATATAATCTTTTAAGATTAAAATAAATCTATATTACTATAAAATTTACTGCAAAACCTTCCGTATTCAATATGGAATATATATATCTATCTATCTATCTATATATATATTTATAATTATAAATTATAATTATAATAATTTTAAATTAAAATTATCTAAATTATATAAAAAATTATTATATTAGATCATAAATATTTATACTTATTTTTTTTTTTAACTTAAAATTAAAGGTTTATTTATAATAATGAATAAATTCAATAATAAACTTATGCTAATTAGTTTATATATTTTAACTTTCTAAGAACTATAAAGAATTTTTGCCTTGACTTTTCCCTCCCTCCTAATTTTTTTTTCCACATTAGTCAAGCTAAAAATATCTATTTCAATTATCCTCTAACATGGATTTCTATATCAATTATTCTATCTCAATTATCCTATAGCGCGGATTTCTATATTAATTATTCTATTGTAATGACACTCATTGTGTTAATTGAAATGCATCACCTAACTTATAACATTGCCCTCCAAAGATTCCATCGCTTACTCTCATTTACATGCGAATTCCAATCCCGATTGGATAGGACCGCTTCAATATATTTTAGTTCAAGTGAAACACTAAGAACATAAATCTAGTTTTTTGTCCTTTAATTTCTACATTTCCATTTCCGTAGGATATATCGAATACTATGGTTGATGTTCAAAGAGGGTAATTTCTCTCCACACCTGAACATATTATGTTCAGGTATAAGGGAGTCTTAAAGAAGGTTTAACCGAGGTGATATAACACTATTAGTTTTTCTTTTCAATGTGGAAGAATCTCGATGGTGGAACTTTGCGTGCTTTTTAACGGGTAGCCCGTCTTCACTGCTTTAAAATCATTGTACAACCACCACCTGTCCTCTGGACTTTCTACTAATAAATATTAAAGAGACACTCTCTCATAACATGAGAAAACAAACATATGTCCTTTACAATATAACGACACTTATATTAGGGCTATATTAAGGAGCTTAGGGGTTGTTCCCATGGCCAGCTACTTCAACAACCATCTTTAAGGAGATTTGTGTGGCAACCGACATAAGCCTTTTCCATGGTTGGTAAAAAGGATAAAACATTCAACTAAATTTTCAACATCGAAAAACAAACAAATTTAATTTCTTGCATAGCTAAAAGCATATTGACCATGAATAATACACAAAGTTCAAGCACCATGGATATACAACATAGTTCAAATAGGTCTCACACATTCTGTGATATAGCCATCACTAATATGAGTATCCACTATATCCACATCTTCACCACGATAAAATGGTGCAGTGGTTTGTTATATATATATATAGATGGTAATGTATGGTTTTCACCCTCTAAAATTATGATAAAATTGGGATGTTACTATTAATATTATTTGTATCCATTATATCCATATATCCACATCTTCACCACGATAAATAGTGCACTGATTTGTTTATATATATATATATGGTCATTTATGGTTTTCCCCTCTAAAATTATAATAATATGGGATGTTACTATTAATATTATTTTACAATAGTGTGTTTATATTTCTTAATATAAAGCTATATAAATTTTGTAATTATTAAATAAGTATTAAATAGGAACTGTATTGAGTATCTATTTTTTTGAGGTAGTAAAAAATTACTGATTTTGAAGAGTGTTGATACATAATACAATTTTTTTTAGCATATTTTTGATAGTTTAAATTTTCTTACGTATCAAGTATCAAGTATGAACTTTTTTTTTAAATGTCAGTGATTTTCATGTTGATTTTGAAAAGTGTTGATGCAACATCAACCTGCTTTTATAGAAGACTTATTTTTGACTTTTTTTGACACTTTAATTTTTCTAATGTGGATAATTTATTTTTAAATGTTGGTGAATTTCATGCAGATTTTGAAAGCATACAATTTTTTTAAATGCACAATTTTTTTTTAAATGTTGATTATTTAACAATTTTTCAAGTTGTCTTATTCCTTTTTTTTGTTTTTCATCTTATCATGTTTGTTTTCTATGGGTTTTCCAAACATATATTTTGTTTTTCTTTGCAACAATTTTATAAAATGCAAATTTTAATTTTTTCAAAAAATTAAAGAAAAAATAATAACATTAATGATTTGAGGTTAAGATTTTTTTAAATATTTTATATTGTTAATTAATACTTCATATACAAAACTAATTTTCACAAAAAAAAATTAATAATTTTAAGCACTAACAAAGTATGCATTTTGTCAATATAGATATATAAAAAATACATAATTTCAAACACTTTTTGGCTAAAAATAACATGCTAAATTTTTTATTGAAAAAATGAAAAAAATTGAAAAAAAAATAAATTTTAGGAATATTTTTTAGTTTTACATGCAAAGATAACAATTTGAAGTTCATTTTTTTTTTTTTGTCTCCGCAAAGAAAATAAAAGTTAAAAAATAAAAATACATTTAAAAAAAAATACAAATAAAAAAAAATTAAAAAAAAACAACAAAATCTTAAACAAAAATACAGCTAAATTAAAAAAAATAATAAACCTAAAAGTATAACATAATATTTATTTTTAAACATAAACCATTTAAAAAAAATAAAAAAAACATAAAAGCCAAAATAAATTAGAATTAATTATATAAAATTAGAAAAAACAAATGAAAGAAATTAAAACTTAAAATAAAAAACCTCGGCCGCACAACCCTGGGTGGGGCTTGGCCATTCACCTTGCCTTCCTACAGCCTATTGGGCCATGCCCCTCCCCCTAGCAGCCCAACTACCCTACGCTTGGTAGTGCAATCAAATTTCCAAGTCCAAGGCCACTGGACCACTACGGTGGGTGCGGTAGTATGCATGAAGTTGCCACTCCTGCCCAACCCAACAAACTAGCAACCCTCAATTTGGCAATCTGATTCCCGCAATGGTACTGCCAAGCCCACGACTGCTGGTTTGGGCGAGTTTCAGGGTTGCCCATAGTTCTCACCCCTACTCAACACAACAACCTAGCGACCCTCGGCTTGGCAATCTGCCAAGCCAAGGGCCATTAAGTCCTAAGATTGGGCAAGCTGGGACCCTATTTTTTTATTTATTTTTTAATGTTGTTAAATGTTTTATTTAAGTTATCTTTTTTTAATTTTTTCATATGTTTTTTATTTTTATTTTTTTTAACTATGTTTTTTAATTTTTTAATTTAAATTTTAAGCTTTTAATTGATTTTTATGCTTTTAATTTAATTTAATTTTAATTCTTTTAATTTTGTTTGTTTGTTTTTTAATTTTTTTTGAATTATCTAATATTTTTTTTATTTAACTCATAAATTGTGGTGGATATTTCCAGTAATATTATATTAAAACATTGAAAATTTTAAGATATGTGGATTTAACTATAATTAGTGCATACATGCAAATGAAAATTATGTAGAAAAGTAGAGAGAAAAAATAAACATACACAGAAGACAAAAAATATGCTTTATGGGAACGCTTTCCGGAAAATACCGAGGGCGAAGGTGAGGCCGCTTTTTTCTCTTTCCCTATAGAAATATGGTTGCATATACAAAGAACTAATGCCTATAACTAGTTGGTTGCTACAATGCACAAATCATTTTTATGTACTTTACCTTCTATCTCTTATGGTTATCATTACTCAATTATAGAACAAAATGCAATAGCTACAACTAATTAATTGATGGGTAATACGAAGGATATTCTCTACCTCGAAGTCATGAAATTTATAAAGCCCTTGAGCCCTCGAAAGAAGATTGTAAGATTTCCAAATCTAATAGGGTTCTGCATTCCGGTGCTTATCTATACGATATTGGCTTCTCAAACCTTGCAGGTTGATTTTGAAATCTAGAAATGGAAATCTAATAGGGTTTCGTATCCTGAGCAGTTGTCTATATGATATTTTTTTTTTTGTTTATATGATATTAGCTTCCCATACCTCGGAGAATGGTAAGATATACGAATCTGCTGGGGTTTTGCTTAAAGTGCAGTTCAAATACAACAACTACATAAATTCGTCTATCAAATATTATCCTAGCAGCGAAGGGAACGATATACTTACCCTAGCAGAGACACTTTGTAGATCTGTCGCGCTATCTTTCTTAGCACGTACATTGGCTTTCATGGGTTTGGACTGAACTGTACAGTAGGGGCTGTTTAGAGAGGACCACGAAGTCGATTCTTTCGTGCATCGATTCATATCATCTTGAATATCACTCTGCAAACATCATATGAATATCCAAATGTTAGGAGTCGTTATCGTCTAGTTCGCAACATAAGGAAAGACAAAGCCACACAACATATTAAGAATACAATGAAAGATCCGCTTTATATTATACCGTGTAACCCCTCTTAAGTGATCTGTCAGGGGGGTCAAGGTGAATAAGTTGCTTAGAATCTTCGTCTATAATGGAACTGTTCATGTATTGTATCTCCAGAGAGTTGTTTTGAGATGTAATGGAGAATGGGGATTGCCAAGCGAGTGTATGAGAACTACTTGTTGAAATGTTAATTTCACCTGCGCCTCATTTATTTCCGGAAAACCACCAGTTTTGTATCGCACCACTTTTTAGCATTTGTGGTATTTGTCAGAGGGCTTTCGAACACCCCGACCAAATGACATGCGTCCACTGTACAATTCCAAAACTGCCCATCCGCCGGACATTAAAGTTCATTTGGTTTGTGTGAGTTAGGTGTGCGAAATGCGTGCGATCAAATCAACGGACATGGATCTTCATCAATCTGCCAGAACGTTATTTTTACTTTTACCGCCAGCTTTTATTTAATGCATTAAATGAATGTGTCATAGTCTTAAGTAAAAACATTAAAATTTTCATACGGCATGTATTAACACATAAAAATCCTATGCAATATTATTATTGCACACAGGAGGAGAAGCAACTTTGGTTCGCGGCAGCGAATAGAAAACCAGGGAAGAAGAGGGCTCGTGGAAGCAGAGAAAATAACAGGAAAACAAATGCGCAGCAGTGCGAATGAAATTCTTGTGGAGTATATGCATTGAAATGCATAATTAAAATGTATAGTGTGGAGCAGCAGCGCAAATGAAAACTTTGGTTAAATGCAATGTGAAAAACCAGCAAGCGAAATTTTTCTTGGGTGAATGTGAAAGATTTTTTTCTTATTTTACAGCAGTAAAGCCATGTAAGAAAAACCTATTTTACAATTGTAAATGTAAAAGCCCTTTTTACATCAGTAAATGTGAATGAAGATTTTACACAATAGTGTAAAAATCATTTGTAAAAGAGGCAGGGTAATTTTAGTTTTTGGTGAAAGTTCTTGGTGAATCCCTCTAAGAAAGAGGAAGAAATATGTATGAGGCTTTTTATTAATAAACAAAGGTTTTGTTTATGTGAAAAATCTTTGTTCTCATAAATTTTATTTGCTTCCCTATGCAAAAGATCCTGAAGAGAAAAACAGAGCATTGCTATTCAGTTAATTTTTGTTTTGGAATTTACTAGAAAATTCTCAACATGCTATCAGAGCAGATCCAAGCTCGTTGAGGGTGATAAAGAAACTAAAGGAAGGTTCCTTTTGTTGTAGCAGTAAATCTTCTCCAGCAAAGTGAAGTCTCAGATAAAAAGATCCAGGTATTTCTCATTTTTTTTGTGTTGCTGCTGAAGAAACAATCAGTTATTTTAATACACACTCAAGCATTTTATAGCATAGTTAAAGAGTGCTAGAATGGCCAGCACCAGCACCAACATGGGTATGTTTAATCCTCAATTCCCACAGTTCAATGGGAAAAACTATGACTATTGAGCAATAACCATGAGAGCCCCATTTGCCTGTCAAGATTTATGGGAATTATTTCAAGATGGTTTTGAAAAACTAGCAGATGAAAATGAGTTCAATAGATTAACTCAGACAGAGAAAGATCTATTAAAGAGCAATAGGAAAAAGGATTCAAAAGCCCTTGTATTTTTGTATCAAGCAGTGGACCAGAGTGTGTTTCCAAGGATAGCAGTAGCTAAGACATCCAAAGAAGCATGGAAAACCCTCAAGACAACTTATCAAGGCATGGAAAAAGTGAAGACAGCAAAACTACATTTTGAACATCTGAACATGAAAGAGTCAAACAATATTGACTCATTCTTCACACATGTGATTGGTTTGGTCACACAAATGAGGACTCATGGAGAAGTTCTTGAAGAAAGAGGATTGTGGGAGAAACTTTTGAGGTCCTACCTCAAAGTTTGATGTGATTGTCACCACCATAGAAAGACAAAGGATCTCTCAAACGTTTCAGTTGATGAACTCCATGCATCAATGATAACACATGAGCAGAGGTTGAGTAGAAATGAAAACTCATCTCTAGAGCAAGCCTTCAAGACCCAGATGTCCTTTGGAAGAGGAAGAGGTCAAGGTGGAGGAAACAAGAGAGGAAGAGGCAGAAGCCAAAACAGAGGTGGAAGGAACAGTCCAGCAAATGCTCAAGGAAGAGGCAGCAATCCAAATCAGAACCAAGGCCAAGTCAGCAACCAACAAAGAGGTCAACATCATGCTCAAAGACAAAGGTATGAAAAATCCAATGTCCAATGGTATTACTGCAAAAAATATGGCCACTATGCTAGTGAATGAGGAAGAAACAACATGATATGAGTAATAGACCAAATGCCAATGTCACTAGAGAAAACATCAGTCAAGATAATGTGTTGTTAACTTGAAACATGGCTCAAACAAACAGTGAAGACATATGGTTTTTAGACTCAGGTTGCAGCAACCATATGACAGGAAACATAGCCCTATTTTCTGCTTTAGATCAAAACATGAAATCAGAAGTTACACTTGGGACTGATAGCAAAATTTCTGTTATGGGAAAAGGCGAAGTCAAAATATTTACAAAGAAGGGTGAAAAGAAAACCATTGCAAATGTCTACTATGTCCCTAGAATGAGATGTAACCTCTTGAGTATTGGACAACTAGTCCATAAGGGGTACAATGTTTTTTTTAAGAATGATGTATGCACCATCATGGATATATCACCCAGCAAAAGATGTATTGCTGAAAGGAAGATGACAAGGAACAGGATGTTCCCTCTCAGAATAAGGGCAGATTTGAAAAACAAAGAAGTAATTGCAGCAGTTACCCAAGAGGCTTCCCAAAGCGTGCCAAAGGATGAAAATTGGTTGTGGCACTTGAGATTTGGACATCTCAACTTTGGAGGTCTTAACTTGTTGAGTAGAAAAGGAATGGTAAGAGGATTACCATTGACAGAGAAACCAAACACCCTTTATGAAGGTTGCATCTTGGGGAGACAACATAGAGAAAGTTTTCCATCAGGGAAAAGCATAAGGGCAAATGCATCCTTAGAGATTGTCCACTCAGATTTGTGTGGACCAATGCAATCTCCATCACTAGCAGGAAGCCAATATTTTCTAACTTTCAATGATGATTTTACTAGAAAAACTTGGGTATATTTCCTTAAAAGCAAAAGTGAAGAGTTTGAAAATTTCTGAAATTTCAAAGCACTTGTAGAGAACCAAAGCGGGCTGCATATCAAAGTTTTAAGAACTGACAGAGGAGGTGAGTATATTTCCAAGGAATTCCTACGGTTTTGTAGAGAAAATGGGATTCATAAGAAATTCACAGCTAGGTACACCCCACAGCAAAATGGAGTTGCTGAAAGGAAGAATGGGACCATCATGGATATGGCGAGGAGCATGTTGAAGGCAAAGCATTTGCCAAATGATTATTGGGCTGAAGTTGTAAATTGTGCAACGTATATTTTGAATAGGTGTCCTACAAAAATGGTGATGAATAGAGTGCCGAAAGAAGCATGGAGTGGGAGAAAGCAAGGAGTCACCCACATGAAATTTTTTGGATGTGTGGCTTATGCACACATTCCAGATCAACTAAGGAAGAAGTTGGACAACAAAGGGGAGAAATGTATTTTCATTGGATACAGTGAGGAATCCAAAGCTTATAGGTTGTATATCCCATCTACTAAGAATTTTTTGTGAGCCGAGATGCTCAGTTCATTGAGGAGGAAGCTTGGGATGGAAGCATAGAGAAAACAGTGAATGTTAAAAACAGTTTGTCTCATGATGAAGATGATGAGGAGATGGCTGAAATACATCCCCAAACAGCAGCGCCAACACAAGGACAACAAGGAACACCCTTAAGGAGAAATGAAAGTGCTTCTCCAAGCACACCGCAAAGAGGAAATTCAAGTGTATCTTCAAGCACTTGCACACCAAATGAAAGAGGTAAAAAGTTTAGAAACTTAAGTGACATTTATGATGAAGGTATGAATTCTTTGTTTGCTTTGTACTATCATGTTGATGACCCTATTCATTTCGAAGAAGCAATTAAGGATAAGAAATGGATAGAAGCTATGGATGAGGAAATGAATGCCATAGAGAGAAACAAAACATGGGAGTTGGTTGAGTTACCAAAAGTTAAAGAAGTCATTGGAGTCGAATGGGTCTATAAGACCAAGTGCAATGCTGAAGGCAAGATAGAAAGACACAAGGTAAGGCTAGTTGTCAAGGGATACAAGCAGCAGTATGGGAGAGATTATGAAGAAACTTTCGCACCGGTTGCAAGAATGGAAACTGTGAGAGCAGTGCTATCCATAACAGCACAAAACAAGTGGAAAGTTTACCAAATGGATGTGAAGTCAGCATTCCTAAATGGAGTGTTAAAGGAGGAGGTCTATATTGAACAACTTCTAGGCTATGAGAAGAAAGGTGAAGAGCACAAAGTGTGCAGATTGAAGAAAGCTCTTTATGGGCTGAAGCAACTGCCAAGAGCATGGTACAGTAGGATAGATTCCTATCTACTAGAGAATGGATTTGACAAATGTGAGGGAGAACCCACAGTCTACATCAAAGAAAAAGATGGTAAATTGCTAATTGTTGTGTTATATGTTGATGATGTGATTTTTACAGGTAATGATGACTACCTCATTGAAAATTTCAAATCAGTCATGAAAGAGGAATTTGAAATGACTGACATGGGTTTGTTGAGATACTTCTTAGGAATAGAAGTAGATCAAAATGAAAATGGAATTTTTATCTCTCAAGCGAGATATGTAAATGAAGTATTGGACAAATTTAATATGCAAGAGTGCAAGGGAGCGATCACTCCCATGGTAATGGGATTAAAACTCGGCAAAGAGGACAACAACAAGGATTTTGATCCTAGCTTCTATAAGAGCATAGTTGGTAGCCTCATGTATTTAACAACAACTAGGCTAATTATAATGTTTGCTGTTAGTTTAATTTCCAGATTCATGGAGAGGCCAAAGGAAGCACATTGGCAGGCAGCAAAAAGAATTCCGAGGTATGTTAAAGGCACTAAAAGATTTGGCATCTTATATACTGTCTCAGAATGTTGAGATTTAATTGGGTACACTGATAGTGATTGGGCTGGAAGTGGAGATGATCAGAAAAGCACTTCCGGTTATGTTTTTCACATGGGTTCAGGAGCCATCTCATGGGCTTCTAAGAAACAGCCTATCGTGGCATTGTCTACAGCAGAGGCAGAATATGTGGCAGCTACAATAGCAGCATGTCAAGTAGTTTGGATGAGAAGGATGTTGAGGAGCTTAGGCCAAGAGCAGGCAAAAGCAATAGTGATTTTTTGTGACAATACCTCAGCTATTGCATTATCAAAGAATTCAGTGTTTCATAAGAGAACGAAACACATTGACACAAGGTTTCATTATATCAGAGAATTGGTAAGAAATGGAGAAATCAATTTACAACATTGCAGAACTCAGGAACAGGCAGCAGACATTTTGACAAAGCCATTGGATCAGAAAAGCTTTGAATTGTTGAGGAAATGTTTGGGTATGATTGAATGCCCAGTGGTTGAAATTAAAGGGGAGTGTTGGGATGATAATTCCAACTGCCGTGCAGGTATAGCGACGACAACACAGTTCAATTCGTATCAGCAGATCGCGTTGGCAGATCCCATCAGCATAGGCGGGGAGTGGCAACGACACAAGACTCCGCCGACGAGCGATCGCCGATATTGCATCGACGAAGTGGCAGTGGAGGACTTATGAAGGAACTTTTATGTTTGCGATGAGCGATCGCCGATATCGCTATCGGTGATAACAATCGGACAGTCTTTACCATGAGTTATGTCGCGATCGGATGAGCCAGACCCGACGGGTGTATAACATTTGTTTCATATTATTTCAGTTCCACAGTGGCCCTATTTCTTGTGCTTTAATGTTTTTCATGCATATGTTATAATATATTGCATTGGAGGTATCGGCAGATATTGTGATCGGCATATCGCAATCGGGGAAATCAATGGAGCATGGCATTTACATATATGGGTGCCGATAGCGATGAAAGCCAGACCCGATGGTTTTCCAAAGCCAAATTGAAATATGGTTGAAATACAGGCCTGTGAAATGAATTCAACGTGAAGTAAAAGTTTCATTTACCGCCAGTTTTGTCAGTAAAACAGTAAATGTAATTTACTGTGGGTTGGTAAGTTTTGGTGAAGTTTTTAATTTTATCTGAGCGGGAGTATGGGCACAAGTAAAAGCTGGTAAAACCATTTAATTTTATTATTTTCTTTTACGGAAGTATGGCAAGAGAAAACGGATGTAAGTTTTTTTTTTTTGTTGACATATATATATATATATATATATATATATATATATTATATATATATATATTAATGTAATTTTTTGTTGACATAATAATTGAGAAAGGATGGCACAACAGTGCGTATGTAAAGTTCTGATTATGCAAAAGGAAGCATGCAACAACGTGAGAAAAATCTGTGTAATTTCCACACAGTAGTGAAATGTTATTGGTGAATCCCTCTGTGAGAGAGGAAGATCATAATCTGTAACAACAACTTTTATTAATGAATAGAAATCCTTGGTGTGTAAAAACTCTGTCCGCTGCTCAATTTTTTTTTTGTTTCCGCTATGTTAAAGATCCTGTGGCAGAAACAGAGCATTGTCTCTGTGTGTAGTTTATGTTGTGTTTTTGGGATTTTTCTAGAAAAATCCCCAACAAAAAGCTAGCATGGCTTTTGCTGAGGCCCTTGAATCTTTGATCGGAGTCTTGAAATACAAATCCACAATGTAATTAGCGTTATCCGTAACGTACGACTTGTCACCGTCCATCCGAACTCTTGAGCTTCGCATGGCAGCCCTCGGCCTGAAAGAGTGATTGTAGCCTCAAAGCGTTGTACTTCCAGCAAAAGGGCACCACCTCCATAGGAATTTCCAGGCCGCTACCGCCGAGGCCACTGACGAGCTTCGATTTGTCGATGATGACCACGAACTTGGCAGAGGCGGCCTCCACCATCTTCTCGAAGCAACGCGCCACTGTGGCCCTTTACGAGATTGAGCTCCGGGTCTACTTCGTTAGCACCATCGATGGCGAGGTTAATGTTGGGGTGATCATCAAGCACAGAGAGTGGGATGCCTAGAGACGTGGCCTGCTTGGTAGTGCTTTTGGAGGTGGGGATGCCCATGATGCCTTTCAGCTCCCCGGCCTTCACAAGTTCTCTGATTCTGGCCACAGCAAAGGCAGCGGTGGAGCCGGTACCCAATCCCAATACCATTCTGCTCTCCACATATTCCACGGTTTTCTCTGCAGCCAATTTCTTCAACTGATCCTGCGTCATGACGTTGGTCGACGAGGACATGGCTATCACTCATAATTTGGCAGTGTTTAGGCTGCTGTTATGGTTGAAGTGAAGGTGGGTATTGGAATTCAAGGGCTTCTACTTATTCAATTCTGAGGAGGAGGAGGACAGCGAGGGTAACGTAGAAAATGCAGCTCCTGCTGCGATCGACATGGCCATGAAACTCTGAGACTATGAACACAAATTCAACTATGTCAATTGCAGCAGGGCCTGGATAATGCTCGTCGATTCTTCCGGCCTTTTTTGCTTGAAGTTGTTGAGTGCCCCATTTCGGATTCATATTTGATCCAGTATGGTAGCTATCCATGAGGTGACATGATAGAAGTATTTTGGAGTTGGGTTACAAAGCGATCCCATAAGGTCAGATGATGAAAGCATTTTTGAGTTGGGTTACAATAGTACCTTGTAGAAAGAGAATCGGGGACACAAAGCGATTTCAATGTTGGTTTTTTTTTTGGCGGATTCTAATATAACAAGGCTGTATAGTTAGTGTTCTTGCCATTTAGTTTGATTTAATTACCAATTTATTTTGTATAGATGTGATGTAATTAGTTTTGGTTAAATTTTATTAGTCAAAGTATTGTTGTTTTTATGTTATTTTTTTTCCAAGATGTTATATAACAATCTTTCTTTTTCTTTTGATGTGTCATCTACGTAACTAGTTGGTTCAAGAACCTACTTCCACTCTGTGCATAAAATTCTACGAGATAATTGATTAATTGCTTTGAAGACACATGATGTTTATTGCTAAGAGTATTCACTATTGTGGGCACTGGTAAAATTATTATGAAATTAGACGAAATAAGAGAACACGAAGGCCTAAAAAGAGAACATGAGTTCTATTTGGATATCACGATTACAAAATAAGACCCAACACATTTAAGTCAATGAAAGGAAAGAAAACTAAAATTAAAAATAATCTTTTTATAAAAGAACACTCGTAAAGTGCCTTTTAATTTTTGGTCCAACAATGAAAAGTGTTTATCGAACATGATATATCTTCTAGTAGTAGCAGTAGGATAATAAGTAAATAAAATTATCCAAGAATAAACTAGAATTAATATAAAAAAAATTATAAATAACTCAATATTAGTGATAGAAAAATAAATAAATTATTAATACACATAATTATTAGAATTCATAAATCAATTAAAATAGTTATTGCAAATAATTTATTAAACTATATAAATTATAAATATATTATATATCACACCCTATAGAGATTAGCTGAAACTTTCTCCTACAAAATTATACCTTTAACTTTATTTAATTTTAAAATAAAATAAATTATTGATTCCATAATTAAAAAAAAAGTATATTAATGAAAAATAAAATTGTATTTTCACTGTAAAAGATTTGGTATATTCTCCTAAATATGTGGGAATAATAGTAGAAATATTTTTCCATAATCATTATGACATTTTGATTCCCGAAAATAATTGATAACTTTATTAATTAAAATAATGTGTGGGAATAATAATTGATTTATAGCCTCCTGATCCAGATGAGAGAGGGTGTCAGAGGTGATAGGCCCTGAGGTGACATGGTTAGTACAGTCGTGATTATTACAGCCGCCCTCCACATGCTCAAGGCAGGGAGTGTGGTGTCCTTAGCCTTGAGTGCATGGGAGGTGGTCTGGCAAGGTGGCAGAGGGAGGAATAAGGAAGGGTGGCCAAGATGGGAAGGGTATTCGACGTGCTGGACAGGTGAATTTTGCAGTGGAGACAGAAGGCAGTGCAGAGCGGAAGAGAGGCAGAGAAACTACGTCTACGGCCTAGCGATGACTCTCTCGTATGTAGTCTGGTCTCACCCTTATTTAATTCATATGTTCCGGTCAAGTTCTTATGGTAATTCCATGTGCCGGCGGGGGTTCCGCTGGGGGGGAGGGAGAAGCAAGAGGCTGCCCCAATGGGGCTTAGCTCAGCTAGGGAGAAACTAGGGAGGCAAGGGGGGGCCATGGCTTGGCATTGTGTCGTATTTATATTTCTTTCAAGAAAAAGTTTTAGCACTAGAATGAACAATACTGGGCTAAGCCGAGATACAGGACCCTACCTGTATGCTCAGACCGAGGGTATTGGGGCTAAAGAGTAAGTGACGCCGAGGGGGGAGAGTTGCAAGTAGGGGGATGGGACATTAGTAGGGGTAGTGAGGCAAGGAAGAGTTGCAAGTAGGGTGATGGCCTCCCGCCAATTATTAAAATAGCTCCGCCCTTATAATGGCCCTTCCGCCAATTGATAAAATATCCCTGTTCTCGACAAGATCTTGTCCTGGCTGAATTTATGGTTGACCTAAGCTATCGTACGCCACCTTGGGAATGAGTTAGGGTTTCGACGGACCTTTCCGGTTATCCACCTCCAACTGTCAGTCTCCTTACACACGGTGCTCTTTTGTCAACGCAAAACCCTAATCATTTCTCATTTTCACTTTTCACCGTCCCGCGAGCTGCTCTGTGACTGTGCAACTTCTGGGTTCGGTGGTTCTGTTCTCCACGCGCTGTCTGTATGGATTCTTTTGTTTTCTTGACACTATAATGGTAAGCTTTGTTCGCCTGTAAACTTACTCCCTGTTCAACACGAGAATAGCTGAACGTTATGGTGTATTGACTGATTTCTGTTAATCTATTTGCTGCTTCGTTCCAGGGTTAATGCATTTGTTTTGCTGACAGGTTCCTCCTTAAGCTCTTGCGCTTCGACCAATTTCTTCAGGTAAGTTTATGGTTCTCTGTTGAACATTCTCCGTCCTCCTTTTAGTGGCTCTAACGTGCTCGGCACTGGTCTTTCAGGGTCTGCAAGTAATGATGGTTTCCTCCGACTTATCCCTCCTCGATTCAGGTGAGAATCCTTTAAATTTCGCTCGCTCTTTGAATTTCGGCTGACATTTGGTTGTCTTTTGTGCTAACCGGCTTTGACTGTGATTGCAGGTGGTTCCAAGTCATGGGGTTTTGCAGGCTCGGTGTGCTCCACGGCTATGTCGAGTTCCTCCGCTCGTATTCTTCCGGGTAGTGTCTTTCCTTATTTAGACTGTTATTTAGTCCAGGCTCTTAAGTCTTTCTTTGTGACTAGTTTGTCACCTGTGCATACAATGTTAGTTCCCATGCATTCTTCGATGGCTCCGTTCTCTGGTTCTGTACTCGCGTCTGTATCTTGTTCCTAGTTGGGTGTTAAAACCCTTCTTGAAGTTTTTAACTGTCACGACATCTAGTTATGTGTCGACGTTTTTGTATTTTTCCTGTGGAGAAAATATTCAGGGTTTTCAAGCCCTCTGTCTGTAAATTTTGTTTACAGTCCAGTTCTGTGGAACCTTAGGGTTTACTCAAACCCTCATCTGCCGGTCTGTTGGGAATTTCTACCGTATCCCATTTGGTCTCTGGTTTTAATATCACTTGCTGAACTCTTATTATTTTGGGACTCCGACATTTTTTTAATGGAAACTTTATTCAAATGAAAGAAACGATATTGTTTGAATGATATTAGTTATGAGTTCATTTGGTTATTGAAATGATTCGCTGTAGATTTACTTCCTCCGGCATTTGATAAGCTTATACAAATGATGAATGGTCAGGGTTCGAATTACCTTAGATTTGCTTCTGTGTGCCTGAACTCTCGTTTTATTTGACAATGGTATTTGTCCGCTTGTCTTGTGCTGTTCGTTATTCGCTTGTCTGTGTAGTTGGCTGCCTTCGCAGTTCCTGTCTCCTGGTCTGTAATGACAGCTAGAGCTTGTGCTATTTTTCTCCACGCGATGCTCTGTCTGTTACTTCAATTTACATTATTATGCAGAAAACATATTATGCTGCTTTTAGTTAGATTGTACAGTGATGCTATATTTCGAATTAGAAAAGATAAATGGAAAACAATGTTAGATGAGAATGACTGTATATATATTTCTTTTTCTCTGTTCTTCGGGGGGAATCCCCTACAATGGTTCTCTTCCTGCTTATATCCTAATGAAAACATAACTGTTCTTTGTAAACTATCTCAACAGAAAATAATTGTTTTGTCAGTTCTTTAACTGTCTTTAACTAATGTAACTTTAAAGAGACTAATTAATTATTTTTTTCTGTTACCAATTTCTATTAAATAGTAACAGTGATCCACTATGACTATCCTAATCCTCTCAACCTAAAGACAGATGAAATAAAATAAAATAAGTAAAATAAAGTCCCGTAACTAACAAGCCCAACACTTGTCCAATTAAAATAAATGACTTTGTGTTTTTGTCTCTTCGTGAGACTGTCAACAACTTTATGTCTCCTCAGAGCTGGATGCTCCTGCATCAGGCTCCCGGGGTGACAAAAAGTCATGGCTCCGTTCCATGAGGTCGTCAACAGAATAGCCTGCCTTTCGTATTTGTGTCTCATTAAGCCACGAACTGTCCTCTATTGGACGGTTCTTCCACTTCACCAAATACCGCAAATACTCCTTCTTGCGTGTGCGCTTAGCTACCTATGTGTCCAGAATTCCCTCAATTTCGACGGGTGGTGCCATCGGAATTTGTCTCGTCCATGAATCTTCTTCCAATTTGATGTCCCGCAGTGGCTCTGCTGCTGCATCATCTGCCGAACCTGCATTATAAGGGAACAGATCTGCCACGTTAAAAATAGGGGAAATACCAATCCCTGGTGGCAACTGTATCTTGTAAGCGTTCGTAGAAAATTTGCGAATGATCTTGCAGGGCCCGATTTTCTTAAACTTGAGCTTGTTGTACTCTCGCTTTGGAAATCGTTCCTTGCGTAAGTACGCAAGAACCTCATCCCCGACATTAAACTGAACTTCCCGGCGTTTTGTATCAGCTCGCTACTTGTATCTCTAACTGCTGTCCTGTAGTTTTAGTTTAACCTATTCGTGCAGTTTGCTCATAGCTTGGGCGAAATCTTCTCCATCAGCACTCCGTTTCTCCAGTTTGCCCAAATCTTGTAACTCGTGCACTCCTCGCGGATGCATGCCGTACAGAATTTGGAACGGACTGTAACCTGTGCTACGGTTAGGGGAATCGTTGTATGCGAATTCCGCCTGTGCCAGTACACGATCCCAAGTCCAGGAATTTTCACCTGTTAGACTTCTAAGCAAATTCCCCAAACTCCGGTTCACTACCTCCGTCTATCCGTCCGTCTGCGGATGATAAGCGGAGCTGAACTGCAACTGAGTATCTAACTTTTTCCACAGGGTTCTCCAGAAATGACCTATAAACTTGACATCTCTATCAGAGATAATGGTTCGTGGAAGTCCATGTAACCGCACAATCTCTGTAAAGAAAAGATGTGCTATGTAAGTAGCGTCGCTGGTTTTCCTACACGGTATAAAGTGTGCCATATTCGAAAATCGGTCGACTACAACCATCACTGAATCAAAGCCGCGTTGTGTTTTTGGCAAACCCAGCACAAAATCCATGCTGACCGAATCCCAAGGTCGACTAGGAATGGGCAATGGCATATAAAGTCCAATGTTCTGACTGTGACCTTTTGCCAATTGACAAGTTTTACATCTAGTCACATACCTCTGTACATCTCGCTGCAACTTAGGCCAAAAATAGAAATGCTGTACCTGAGCAATGGTTTTATCAATTCCAAAGTGTCCTGCCAGGCCTCCGCTGTGTTTTTCCTGTATGATATTTTCCCGCATAGAACAATTGGGAATGCATAACTGCCCTCCTTTGAACAACAATCCTTCCTGTAAGTTATAATCCAGCCACTTGCTGTCATTTCGTAACAGCGGGTTTTGGCAAGCCTCATAGGCTTCCATAAACTCGGCGTCAGTCGGATACAGCTCTTTCAAGTGTTCAAATCCTAAGATCTGCATTTTGCTCTCCTGTAATAGTAATGTTCTCCTACTAAGTGCATCTGCTACCTTATTCGATTGCCCACTAATGTGTTTAAGCACAAACGTGAAACTTTGTAAGTACTCAACCCAAGCT
>APFE031643198.1:61342-71977 GCA_000404065.3 Pinus taeda | reverse complement strand
TTATTATTGTGACTCCTTAGACTCCTATATATAGAAAGGAGGTTTTGTCATTTGTATCATCCAAGAATTGTTCATTTATGTAATGTAAAGGAGGTTGCCCCCTCGAAGAGGATGAATGCTAAGGCGTTGATCTATCTTTTCTATCTTTTCTTGGGCTGGTTTCATAACATGTAGTAAACCCTAGTCATTTGCAACCATTTGAGTCATTTCTTGTAGCATCTTTATGTTTATAGTGTCAATTTTTTTCTTATGACGGTGGTTTTATTTATTTTTCTGGCACTATTGGTGCATGGTACTATAAATATGTGGCACTATTAATGCCTGATACTTTTGGCCTATGGCACCCTTGGTGTATGACACTATCACTGGCAGTGATAACACTAGCAATTAAAACACCACTTGTGTTTCTACCACTGTCAGGGTAACATTGTTTGGGGTTTTATAGTTGTCTTGGTGTATGTGAGTTGATTTTTAGCATATTCTTGTTAGTTTTAGTTATTTTGTTCCCTCCCCTCGTTGGCCAAGAGGGCATCACCAACAATGTGCACCAGTTGGGAAAATCCTGCTACCCATTTATAATTGGGTGGCAGCAGCGATGGAGAGAAGCCCGGGCAGAAAAACTTCTAGTCTGAGGGATGTTGTGGACTTGACCATCCTATTACTTCAAGAAGAATGTTTCTTTCTTAGCTACAAATTGTGCAATGAATTTTGACATGGGAGCTACAACCCAATCTAAAGTGTGCAACACCAAAATGGAATTTGGGATAGATATATGGGCAGTCTTGTTTAAGAACCCCACCAAGTGATGATAATTGGTCTTGTGCAAACCAATTAGCACAGTGTACTTTCAAATGTTCCAAAGAATCAAAGAATGTAGAAAGAGAGACAAAGTTTTATGCCAAAGACCCAAACCTAGTAGGAGAAAAGAAATCCATCAGCTCTGGAAAGTGAAGAAGATAAACTATCTCAAGCAGATGTAGTGGAAAGGGACAACAAATAAAGGGAGAACAACATAGGATTGGATGTAGGTTGCAGTGGACATAATATATTAGAGAAGGAGAAAGGAATGGAGTCTTGCGAGCAGGGAGTTGGGACACCTAAAAAGGTAGTAGAGTGTAGGGAGGATGTACATAGTAGCATAGAGTAGAGTAGAGGAGAATCTTGTAGTTCATCATTCAGAGGAGGATTTGGATCATGTGGTAGCAACACAATTCACTGCGGATTTCCACATGTAGCTAGCTCGAGGACAAGTCCAGATTTTGTGTCAGGGGCCTGTTGGATCCCAAATGCAACTTTGGGTTAATTTTTGAAATTTAATGTAAATAAATGTGAGATGAAATGCAAAACAAGAATGAAAATGTGAAATGCTGTGAAATTTAAATGGCATGAAACCAAAATGCAGATGTAATGCAATGAAAATTCCATGTAGGGTGTATTTACTTTGGAGGGAAATATTGTTGGGGGATATTTTTAAAGAAAATAATAAAATAATCCCTCATGACGTTAGGGTTAAGGATCATGTAATGATGTTTTGAGGAGAACATAAGGATTCGAGAGAGTTTTTTTTGTTGGTTGGTCTCTCACTGGATTTTGGAGAGAGACTTGCATAGAGGGCCTTTGGAGTAAGAAGGGAGCTTGGAGAGGCTATGTGGCCTCCCTACCACCATGGAAGGGAGGCCTTCTTATGATGTAAACTATATTTTTTGTTAATGAAAAGAGTAATCTGGATTCCAATGTTATGTTTTTGTTCATAGCAATTCTTAGGTGTTTACAGTTTGTTGGTTAATGTGTTCATTTTCTTCCAGCGGTTTGTGTTTCTAGAAGTTTAGATGCAACAACCATATTTTTCTTAGTATTTTATGATCCCATGCCCTTGTCTTATTTGCAGAAATGTACAACAATGATTTCTTGTTATTATGGTGTTTCATGGCTTTATTTACAGTAGATTCATGGTCTATGGGTTGATTTGTTGTACATTTTCATGTTGTAGCAGCATTGATTTTATTTACAACAAGGTGTTCTTAATTGTAGTAGTTTTCTATGCATTGGAGCAAGTTGGGGAAATATTCTGTTGTACAATTTCGGGTTGCACCAACATGATTTTACTTGGAACACTTGGGCATAATGTGTTGATTTCAATTGTTGTGATTTTGTTGTCCATGTTTGTTGTTCTTAGTTGTTGCATGTTAACTTTCTACAATTATGTGTGAATTATCTTGCTTCCTATGGGTTGTTACAATCGGTTTTTGTGGTTGAAGTTAGTTCTAAATTACAGTAGCATCATGTAATTATGTATGGTTTAGTAGGTTTAATTAGTTATAGTAAAGCCTAGTTATTTGCAGCCATATGAGTCATTTTTGCAGCAATTTTGTGTTTATAGTGTCGAATTTTCTCTTACGGCAGTCATGTAATTTCTGTTCCAGGCATTTTCCATGGTACTGTCAGTGTGCGAAAATATTAGTGCATTGTACTATCAGTGCTTGGAAATGTCAGTGAAAATTACTATTAGTGCGTGACACTATCAATACGTAGCACTTTTAGTTCATAGTGACAACATTGGTGATGATATCACTAGCGGTGACAACATTGGTGGTGACTGTTATCACTTAGATTTTCCTTGAAGTTGTTGGGAAGAGGAAAGGGGTCCGAGGTAACCACAAACCAATTTTTAGATACAAAATCTAGCGAATCCGTATCCAGAGAGGGCTTTCTCTTTAAGTTTTAGCTTTGTTTTGAAAGATATTAGGCTAGTTGTGAAGTTTAGGATTTTTGTTTGAGTTTGGGTGCTGAGATTCAACAGCAAAGGGGTAGCACTGACTAGTTTAGGCCATTGGGCTAATGGAATCAAAGAACATGGCTTAACTGGATTATGTTTCTTAAGAAAGGATGGCTTCACGGGGCAAGATAGTGGAATAGGGAATAAATAAAGACTTAGAATGAATGGAATGGGTTCAAAATGGGTGAAGGGCAGTTAAGAATCCTTCAACCTATTTGAAAAAGGGAACTTGAATGATTACTAATAAAGAGCATGCTAAGTATTCTCTAATAAATAATCAAAATGGACAAACTAGAAAACATGAGCAATTAAGATTTCACTGTTTATCCTAATTCAGAAGAAAACATAGAGAATAATAACGATTGAATATAGAGTGCAATCAAGCATATTCCAAATTAATCTTTTTCGTTTATCATTTAGATATGAAAGATATATGATATAAGAAACAAGGAAAACCTTAAAACACAGGGTATAGAGAACCTATTGATTTGGTGTTTGATTCAAGAAATCTGTGGAAAGTCCCTTGCATCAATTCTCTATCCAACAAGCCATACAAAGTTGGTCCAACAGCACTTTATTCCAAAATAATCAATATTACAGCAAATTCTAAGAATCCACCCAAAATACTTCAAATGAATAAGTATTTATATTAATTGTAAACTGAAATATCTTGAAAAAATATCAAGATTAGTTTCACAAATGTCTCAAACTGTTTTACAATAATAGAACTTAAATAAATGACATTCAAAACTAATGAATCTATTTGGCACTATGTTTATGGATTTATGGTGATGAAAAAGAGAAAGTCGAATTTGGTTGCAACTCTTAGTTGATGACGAGACATCTTAGTCATTAACTGCATCCTTCCTTTGTGCATTATGCCCAAGAAATTCGACAAACTTAGGGTCCAATGATATGCTTTTATATCTCAATATGTGATAGATATGTAAAACATGAAAGAGTTTATTGTAGATAAGAATGTTTTGGAGATAAACCTCTCTCCGTTTCCCAAAATTAAGCTCCAACTGTTCACAATATTCTCTGCAAAACGATGTCAAAAACAGGACTTTGCACACACTGAAAAATAGGCTATGAATACATGCACTTATCTCCTTTTTGGTAATACCTGTGTAACAAGTGAGAGAGGTTCTTGTATATTGGCATGTTAGGAACAAAAACCTCCTCTCGTTTCTTACAATACTTCATGGATTGGCCACAATAGGTTTTGAAAAACTATGACGTAAACAGGAAATTTCTAAAGAATGTACCATTTTTTCTCTGATTTCATCTTTTAACCTTGAATTTATTTCAACTGTTTTTCACTTTTGCTTTGGATAAACTTCATTGTAGCTGGTGAAAGTGTTTTCATCTTTGTTTAACCCTTAATGTATTCATGTTTACTTTTACTGTATACTTCTACTGTTTACTGTTTAATTTTTACTTTTTACTTTTACCACTCTGTTTTTCATCTGTCTTCACTTTGACATGAATTTGTATGCTATGTTTTGTAACTATGTTCTTTGCTATTTATCTTCATCCTAGTTGATTTACTTGAGTTGGTCTTCAATCTGATACTCTTTAACCCTGATACACTTTGATTATTCTTTATCATGTCCTTTTACCTTCCATCTCTATTTGAATAGACCTGATAACAATCTTGGAGTAAACAGGTCTTATGACTAGTATTAAGATTGTTTATCCAAGGCCGTGGTTTTCTGATCATCTGTAAAACAAAACAAACTGTTAAGAAAGCATTGGCTTTCAGGGAAGGTTGAAAAGGTTTCATTTGAGCTTGAAAGGTCTGTGGAGTGAGTTTATAATGCTTTTTGGGAGGTAAACCATGCTCGAATTGGTTAACAGAGGCTTCAGGTGGCACAGATGGGTTACATAAGTTTACATAGTAGAATGGGTGAAGGGCAAGAAAACCTAGGTTCTTGGGGTTTGAACTTTAACGGGAAAACTTTCAAAATATGGCATGAACTAAATAGTATATGTTTTGTCACGTAGGGGTAGGCGGTAAGCGGGATCTATCGCATCGCTCTTGGGGAAGGGCAGTAATGGACCTTGAACCAATGATTCCGTAGATCTTTCGATGTGTGGCGGA
This sequence comes from Pinus taeda, assembly GCA_000404065.3. Taxonomy (NCBI): domain Eukaryota; kingdom Viridiplantae; phylum Streptophyta; class Pinopsida; order Pinales; family Pinaceae; genus Pinus; species Pinus taeda. Next base: position 67,097 of record APFE031643198.1, on the reverse strand, counting down.
GCACTATGTAAAAAATGCTTTGTGATCACATGCTAACGCGCGGTCACAAAGGGTCGCGTGAATTTTATATTAACCGTTAGATCTCGGTGACCTAATTGGACGATTGTCGGGCCTCTGAATTGATGGGGATATAATTGAGGCAGGCCCGATATATTTAAGGATTAATTAATTATATCAGGGTTGACAGGATTGGACGGGGAGGCTGTTAATTAACCATGAGGGTTAATTAATCTCTTGTTAAGGCGGCGGGGGATTAAGGGCTATTAATTAGTTACTGTTTAACTAATTAATCTCATTTAGGATGTATTACAGCTATAATTGACCAAGGGTAGGATATATAGAAATTTGGGGTTTTTCCTATTTATATAATACGAGAAAGGGTAAACATTATGAGGTATTTATATAATATAAGTTAAAAATTAATATGACAATGAAATGAAAAGCGCTAAGTATAAAAAAGTTGATTTGTGTATTTAACTTAGGCTTAAGTGAAAAGGGTTTTTATAAGAAATTATGTAACTTTCCTAAGTAAAATAGGATTTTATTTAGGAAAAGACATATGAAAATGAATGAATGATTTAAAGTACTTAGGCTTTTAAATTATTGAGCCGAGGGTCCGGTCCCTCCAGAAGTCAGAGAAATGCTCTGAGCCCCTCCAATTTAGCAAACACCTTAGTACTTAGGGGAAATTAGTGAATAATTAAGGAAAATGAGAAGGGGTGTTAATTATTCTGACTTCGCTTTGCTTGAGATGCTTTCAATGTACTGTATGCCTTGGCCTTGTGATGAAAGTGAAAGATAAACACATTTAGAGACATCATTCATCCCATATGATTCTGCATCATCAACTACCTACCCTACCTACTTTAACCTAGCATTTTTTCTTCTTTATTAGGGTGCACTTAGACTGGCAAACCATTATCAAATCTTCCTTTTCTTTTACATGGCAAAGCCTATCTAAGTCTGTACTTATTACATCCAAGGGCTCAGATTAAACTGTTGAACTCCTTTTATTTACTCTACCTATCTACTTATCTGCTTAGATTACACTGTTTGGTCAAATATTTATTCTCTATTTCAACAATATGAAATTGAAATATGAATTAGCCAAGTTTAAACTGTTTGGCTATTCAATAATTGTGGCATAAGTGACAAGCCGCACACAATTGTTTATTACACAAAGTGAAAAAGTAGTGGCATTTAGACTTGCACACTTTCATGTTCTTTTCTTTTTATTGAGGTTCATTTTCTTTCATTTTTTTGACCATCTTTTATTTCTTTTTACCCTTTTATTCTTTTTCTAGGGCATACCCTCTTTACATTTTTTAATTTTTTGATTCTTTGAAAATATGGAAAACCTTTGCAACATGTAAATGTATGAACATATTACATAGCTCATCAAGTTAATCATGACATATGACACCATTGGTATAGGGGCCTAACAATGGTTCCACTTGGGGATGGCTTTTCTTGGTGGAAAGTCAAGAACAATAGATTATATGGCCTATGAATGACTTTGACTGTGGTCTGCAATCTTCTTCTTCTGGCTGTCTTATTGTATGTATGACAGTAATACTTTTGAAGCTTAGGGCCTTCTCTTCGGGCTTCAACTCCAATATTACCATCCAATAAACACCAAACCTTTATTCTCCTTTCTTGAATCCCACTTGAGCACCTTGTCACGTAGGTAGGAATCTTCAGCCTTGGTCTTTTTATTAAAAATCTTTTTAACCTTTTCTTGCTACACAACTTGAGATTTGACCTAAAACTAAAAGGTGTTGCAACCTTCAAACCAAATTAGTAAATCATCAAGATCTTAAGGCCTTTTGATTGGATTCAAATCTTTTAGGAGTTATTTCATAATCTAATTAAATCCTACCTACTCTATATTATTGAAAATCAGGTTGAATTAAATAATACAAATATGCTAATGAAGCTAATCAAGCAACTGCAGAAACAAATGAACTGCTTGACTGATTGTCGATAAAATCAGAAGCACAATTTGATCATGTATCCACATAATCAAAATTGTGATATATAAAGGCCACGGCTGGTGTATTTGGTCCTCATAGAGAAAACATGTTAAAGAATTTGAGTTGAGAAGAATCTCCATATAATCTGCTATAGGATCAACAAAAGCATAAAGTATGATAGTTTCTTCTAGGCCTTCAATGTCTAATTGATCAGTTGTATCCTCAATACTAAACCCCGAAACTACTTCTTCACTCTTGCTCTCGAAAGCATAATCATCCTTAGTCTGCAAATCAAAAGGCAATACAATTTCCTTTTCGTTTGGAGAAAGAAAATTTTGTAAGAATTCTTTAGGATCTTGGAATCTATATGACTGAATTTGAGAATGCAAAAGTTTAATTTCATTTTCATATTTTTCAGCAACTAAATTAAGAAAGCACATATTAGTTCTATGAGAGTTTTTTCTTGTTTTGACCAATTTAAACACAATTCTTAAAAAATCTTCATCAAGCTGAAATTTTGATAACTCATCCTTGAATTCATTTAAAGCTTCATGAAATGAAAGATTTTCCACAAACGCTGTCATCTTGTGTCACTATTAATGCTTTGGAATATGGATTATTTGGTTGTGGAATTTCTTTGAAACTTGAAGCTCTGAATCTTTGAACAATAGTGTCTTGACTAGAAAATGATTATCAAAAGAGTCAGAAGAATGATGCTCAAATGTGCATGGAAGTTTTATATTTACAATTTTCAAAAGAGATAAATTAAAAACTACTCTAAGATCTTCTCTAAAACACTATATACATTTGAAAGACTTTATTGATGAGAAAGAACATAATGTCTCAGATAACAATCCAAGTTAAAGCCTGATCTTTTCACATAGTTCTTTCAGGTTCATTTCTCCAGTGGAGTCTTGATTGTAGAATTGATTTTGGAGTTGCCAGGTGGATGATTTTAACCTATGTGTGTCTGATCACTGTCCACCATCATAGATCAGATCTAAACCTGTAAAACAATTTTGAAGAAAAAGTTAGTTCTCCACGAAGCCATATTTCAAATGTTTTATCATTTTTTTTCTTTTTTTATGAATTTTCAAAAAAACTTCTATGATTTCTTTAAGAGGCTTTAGATATGAGATTTAAAATTTCTTAAAGATTTATTTGACATGAGGAACTGGTTGAATGTTTGGAAATTAGATATCTAGTTCATAAACTAAACCAGAGATAGACTGGAGCAATATTCATCTAATATGCACTTGCAAAGCAAGAGCAGTTCAAAGGCTACCTGACTAACTTCAGGCTCTGTCTGTAGTTTATAAAGCAAACAATAATAACAAACAAACAAACTATTCGTTCCCCAGTGGAGTCACCACTATGTTATTACTCATATTTTCCTTGAAGTTGTTGGGAAGAGGAAAGGGGTTCAAGGTAACCACAAACCAACTTTTAGATACAGAATCTATCCAATCTGTATCTAGAGAGGGCTCTCTCTTTAAGTTTTAGCTTTGTTTTGAAATATATTAGGCTAGTTGTGAAGTTTAGGATTTTTGTTTGAGTTTGGGTGGTGAGATTCCATAGCAGAGGGGTAGGACTGACTAGTTTAGGCCATTGGGCTAATGGAGTCATAGAATATGGCTTAACTGGATAAGGTTTCTTAACAAAGGATGGCTTCACAGGGAAAGATGATCAAATAGGGAACAAATAAAGACTTAGGATAAATGGAATGGGTTCAAAATGGGTGAAGGGAAGTTAAGAATCCTTCAACCTATTTGAAAAAGGGAACTTGAATGATTACTAATAAAGAGCATGTTAAGTAATATTTAATAAATAATCAAAATGAACGAACTAGAAAACATGAGTAATTAAGATTTCACTGTTTATCCTAATTCAGAAGAAAACATAGAGAATAATAACGATTGAAAACAGAGTGCAATCAAGCATATTTTGAATTACTCTTTTTCATTTATCATTTAGATATGAAACATAGATGATATAAGAAGCAAGCAAAACTTTAAAACACAGGGTATAGAGAACTTATTGATCTGGTGTTTGATTCAAGAAATCTGTGGAAAGTCCCTAGCATCAATTCTTTATCCAGCAAGCCATACAAAGTTGGTCCAACAACACTTTATTAAAAAATAATCAACATTATAGTAAAGTCTAAGAATCCACTCAAAATACTTCAAATGAATAAGTATTTACACTAATTGTAAACTAAAATATCTTGAAAAAATATCAAGATTAGTTTCACAAATGTCTCAAATTGTTTTACAATAATAGAAATTAAATAAAGGACATTCAAAACTAATGAATCTATTTGGCACTATGTTTATGGATTTATGGTGATGAAGAAGAGAAAGTCGAATTTGGTTGCAACTCTTAGTTGATGATGAGGCATCCCAGTCACTAACTGCATCCTTCCTTTGTGCATTCTGCACCAGAAACTCTACAAACTTAGGGTCCAATGATATGCTTTTATATCTCAATATGTGATAGATATGTAAAACGTGAAAGAGTTTATTATAGATAATCATGTTTTGGAGATAAACCTCTTTTAGTTTCACAAAATTTAGCTCCAACTATTCACAATATTCTCTGCAAAAATATATCAAAAACAGGACTTTGCACACACTGAAAAATAGGCTGTGAATACATGCACGTATCTACTTTTTGGTAATACCTGTGAAACAAGTGAGAGAGGTTTTTGTAGATTGGCCTGTTAGGAACAAAAACCTCCTCCATTTTTGTACAATACTTCATGGATTGGCCACTATAGTTTATGAAAAACTATGACGTAAACAGGAAATTTCTGAAGAATGTACCATTTCTGCTCTGATTTCATCTTTTAACCTTGAATTTATTTCCACTGTTTTTCACTTTTACTTTGGATAAACTTCATTGTAGCTGGTGAAAGTGTTTTCATCTCCGTTTAACCCTTAATGTCTTCATGTTTACTTTTACTATTTACTGTTTTCTTTTTACTTTTTACTTTTACCACTCTGTTTTTCATCTGTCTTCACTTTGACATGAATTTGTATGCTATGCTTTGTAACTGTTGTTGTCACAAAACCATGTACTAAGGGCTGCTACTTAGTGAGATCTCATGCAACTGTTTCAAACCAGACTTTAGACTAAGGATTAGCCTCCCTAGTCAGAGAGGGCTCTCTCATAGGTTTTGATATGCATTTAAGAGCAAAAAGATGGCTAACTCTTTATAACAGTGAATGAATTTTAAACTGGTTGGAACAACGAAATCAAGGCTTCGTCCATTGGGCTCATGGAGTTGTACATTTCTACAGTAAACAAGCAATTACTGAATCATAGAAACCAAGGCATATAATGTCTCACTGTTCAAAACATCAATTAAGAAGGACTGCAACTCAACAAGACATACACAGGAAGTCTGAGCATCAATGATGAATTCAGAGTGATTGCATATCTAGTGAATTGTAAAATAAGATATATAGAACCAAAACACACACATTCTGAACATTTGGGACACACGATGAATCTTGGGAAGAAACAACAATATGCTTTCTATTACTGTGAAAAGAAAACTTTACATACACCAATATGAGAACTCTATCTTTTTCATAAAAATCTCCAACCCTTGATACATCCAAGTTCTTGCTATATATAGGAAAAAAACTAAGTTATCTTGAGTCTCCTCCTCCAGCATGAGGGGAGCTCGAAAACTTAAAATTAACTACCTTATCCGTATTGAAACTAATTTACTAAATACAGAGGTATTGCTTTTAATACAAAAGAGTCCTAGTTCTAAT
>APFE031643198.1:43120-55727 GCA_000404065.3 Pinus taeda | reverse complement strand
ACGAATTGCAACAGGTGGTTTTCACCCACATTGGGTTTCCACCTTATATCTGGTGTTCTTGTGTGTGATTGTCTTTCTGCTCTGTTTTACTGTCTTTGGTTACTGGTTATTTGATGCTGCATCCCAGATTAACAAACATCATCGGAAAGTTTAAGTAAATTAAAATTTTGCTCTGTATATACGGTTTAACTTTTGAATAGTTGCGTATATACGCGGGTTGAATTAACTGAAGTAGCATATACAATTTTGTTTTTGAAAAGGATTATTTGACTTGATAATATTGATTCACCCCCCCTCTCAGTATTATTTCCAACATATGGGACCACATAGGATGATCAAGGAGCACAAAAGGTAGAGATAGTGTGTAGGGGACTGGCATAGGAGGAGAGACACAACACATGGAGATTTTGCATAGGTAGGAGATGGTGGCATTCAGGGAGAAGAGACACATGCGATGAAGAATAAGAAATTAGGATTCTACAACAGTGGTGAAGCAGGTAAGGGATGTCGTGGTAGGGAAGAAGTTATAGATATTTTCCAGGTCAAGGGAGGATAATGGAGTGGAGCAAAAAGGTGGGAGATATTTCAAAATATGACTAGCATGCATGGGCCAACTCAAAGAAGGAATCAAGAAATATCCTAACGACCATGGGATAGCTAGAACAATCAACAAGAGAGTCAAGAAGGTTCAAAAGGCTTCTCAATAGACAGAAAAGGGAATGTTAAGGTAAGATCACAAATTATAAGGAAAAAAATAAGAGCATACCTAGAGAGGAATACAATGAGTTGCTGGTTACTGAAGAAGAAGATTGTTATTCTCCATGTATTGTGGATATTTGTGTTCATTTTTCTAGAGCTATGGGCATGGGTATTGAGTCTGTAGCTACTATGCAACCTTGATGTAAAATTCACACACACACACACACACAACACACACACATCTCTCTCTCTCTCCTCTCTTCTCTCCTCTCTCCTCCTCTCTCTATATATATAATATATATATATATATATAAATATATATTGTTGGTTTGTATGGTAATGGTTTCTATTTTATACACTGTATAGAGTTTAAATGGCTAGTGAGCCTATTTGTAACGATGGATTGTGTGCATGGACCTTTTTCTTATATAATGATATAATATGATGAATGGTTGGGTTTATCCTTATGATTTGGATCACTGATTAAATGTATGTTTATGTTGATGGTGTATGAGGACATTATGTATTCAACTCTTTGTTTTTTTTTTTTAAATATTCATGGACGTCTTGAATGGTTTGGTTATTTAGAAACTTGTTAATGTCATTAGACATTATTTCATCTTCTTAAAGAACTATGATCTATTATTCTTAATGTCATCCCTAATGGATGAAGGAGTAAGTCATTTTAATCCTTTACGCATTGTCATTTGTGACTTGGGTGCTATCTAGTTAATTGAAAGTGTGCGGTCCCACCTTACCAACCATCAATTATATAGAGAAGTAGAGATCGCATTAATCACTAATACTCATTTTTTTTTGTAACATTACTAACTTAGTTGTCATGAAATCATGTTCCTCCATCTATTTCAATATAAGAATATCACATAAGAAGTCAGGGATAACTTTCCCTTAAAACCAATTCCAAAACACATTTCTCCTCAAGTTGAAAAGAAGCATGTTCTCTTTTCATACTTATATGTGAGCTCTAAGTAAGACTGGAAATAAATTCCACCATAATGCCATGTGTGAGCATTAATCTAGATCAACCTATTTTATCTCCTAGATTATGCTAAATAATTTCTACTTATTGACTCGTGACTTCATAAAAACAAAAGATGCCACAAGAACCTAAAATATTATGCTTCTATCACAAAAGTCACATATAAGGGTATGTGTATTAACCTACTTGTAACAAGACAACTAAAAGAGGAGTATGCCTCTTTTCACAAGTAAATCTAATAAATATGATATTTTTATTGATTCATCAATTAAAAATTCCCAATAGCATTGCTTCAATCATGAGACTCATATAATGAATGTTGCAGCAAGAGAAATTATTGTTAAAAATTCAAAAGCATACTATTCTTCAAAAAGTGTCAAATAAAAAAAGTGGACTTGCAAAAATTGGAAACACTATTTGTTTGTTACAACCATTAAAACATAAGATTGCACCCATGAATACATGCATCTTAGACAAAACTTATTATGCTCACCTACAAAATTAGTCATTATAAAATTGTTTCCAACAACAACCCTTTTTCAATGAAATCTTTAGATAATAAAGGTAACAACTATCTTATTCCCTATTCACACTTCAATAACTTATTAAATTCATTTTTACATTCATACAAGCACTTGCAGACATGGGAAGCTAGATTCGTTAAATAATCTATTCACAAATTTTCTAGTACATAAAAGGTATAGTAAGTAGGACATTTACTCTAATAATTTATATGCACAAAAGCTACATCTATTGAGGCCTTTTGACAAACACTTTGCAAGCATGAAATCTACAAGCTAAAACTATTGAGGCCTTTTGACAAACAACTTGCAAGCATGAAATCTACAACCATTGATGCTTTTTGACAAACACTTTGCAAGTATGCAACCTACAACCATTGAGGCATTTTGTCAAACACTTGGAAGCCACAATATCTTAAGGAAATTTGACATGAATCTAAGATTCTTCCTCAACCTATTTAGCTCATAAAATTTATAAATTAATTCTTAAAATGATAAAAAATTAAAGCAAGGATTAAATCATCTTATTCTTTCACCCAAAACTTGACAACAGGCGCACATAGTTGGCAACAATAATCTGCAAAATCACCTAGATTTATGATCTAGGTTCTGACAAGTGTTTTTTTGGAATTAAGTTGGTGGTTATAGGTTCATATGGAATGGGTACCCCCTGATGTTAAGCTAAAGCGCAACAGAAATGTTTAGGGATGTGATTTCTTAAAACAACAACAACAACAACAAAAATCCTACTACCTCATTTGTCCATTTTGTCAAACACTTAGTGTGAAAACTTCAACTACAATTGTACATGGAGAAAGAAAACCCAAATTTATTCTAACATGATATTTTCATCAACTCATGACAACCTGCTATGGACAAAAAATTATTATAAACTAAACTTAAAAACTTTAGCAACACATTCTTGTTTTAATCCCCCCTACATGTACATTCTCAACTACAACTCCCATTCATTATTGGTTAGCTTAGAATTAACTCTGTAAATATCTCATAAACATTCACAAGTAGCAAGTTCCAATAAATTGAAAGTTTTACAACACTTGAAACTAATAATAATTGGAATTTCAAGAATTCTTTTGAACATACTTGGTTTTGTATTTATACAACTCCAAAAAGATGGGAAGATGCTTCAGCTCCAATGAGAGTATGCATATCCTTACGAACTCATTGTGAACCATATAATTTTCCACCCAACCATATCTAGGGAGGACTTATCCCCCCTGGAACCCTCAAGTTGTAAGAGATCTCAAGCAGTACCAAAATATAGCAGTAGAGAGATATACAAGGCAAACCGAGGAAGATAAGTTTCACTTCCTCTCAATACCACTCATGGACAAATCCACCAAGTAGAACTACTTGCTAATTTAGTTTAGGAATTTAATATTAATTTCCACAACATTTGGCTACTCTCTAAGACTCTCCCTCTCACAATCCTCTTCAAGTCTCTCCAGCTCTTGGTATTACAATGCACCTCGCCCCCCTTTAAGTGAGAATACATGAGACAAATATATAGGATGAGCAACAAATTCTTGTCATAAAGGAGGAGTAATATACATGCCTTGTATTCCATTTAGAGCGGTGTAACTCATGCCATTAAGGGGAGGTATGCATGCCTGAGTTAAGGAGAGTGTAACTTATGCATTAAATAGAGAAAAAGAGGAATCATTTATGACATGTGTTTAAGGAGTGTAAGAGGAATATTCAATTCTTTGATGATTGCATAAAAGAGAGTGTAGTGTATTATTAAAACAGAGAGGTATTTACATAGAGCCATGAGAGTCATCAAGAAGAGAGGCATCAAGTGATTAAGGAGATGAAGGTGACTTATCATAGTCTCATAAAAGATAATAATATTAATATTAATAATATTGAGGATTAAGTCAATATTGAACTATTGATATTGATTAACGATAAGTTATGTGATTCCTTCAATTATACTTGATTACCCATTGATTGAAGGTGATTTACTATGTTTGAAAAGTTATACTTGAGATGCTAGACATGACTTCCTATTTTAAGAAAGTCACTCTAGAGTTGTCAGAAATGATATTATATCTATGAAATCATCTGTAAGCTTCCTAAGAGTGGTATTTTTCTTTTGAAGAATAGGGATTCTACATCCCTATTGCATACATCTTTGTGCCTTAGTAGATTGAGGACTCCACCCCCTGATCTACTCCAAGTATCCAAGATTAAACACCTTGATCTTTTAAATATTTAGGACTCCGCATGCCAATCCTTTTACTATAGATCCAGGACTCCACATCTTTATCTTTCATGGATTGAGGACTCCACACCCTAATCCTTTTATTATATATCCATGGCTCCACGTATTTATCTTTCATGGATTTAGGACACTATGCCATAATTTCCATGTCTTATCATTTAATCTACTTTGAATCTCCATGCTTCACCTTAAGGTACTAGTTGTAAGCTCATACCCATGTGACGGTTCATTGGTTCGACCTTGTTCCAAGACCTTCACACATCATAATCTCATAGATCAAAGGAATAAAATGAGTTTCATAATTAAATTATTCACATTTTACCAAATATTGTGCATGACTTCCATAGTCATTTTTGTTATGGAGAAATGAATTCCATGGCCATTTATAATTTTAACATCCTTGTTTGCAAATAACCATGTCCCCTTTCACATCCTGCTCAATACAAGATTAAGCATATATAATCATAAAAATCATGTATCGTGACTTCCACAGTCATTTATAATTTGAGCATCTTTGTTTGCAAATAACCATGTCCCCTACCACAACTTTCTCAACACAATATTAAGAATATATAATCATACAACTCATATATCATGAATTCCAAAGTCATTTATAATTTGAGCATCCTAGTTTGCAAATAACCAAGTCCCCTGCCACATCATACTTAGTACAAGATTATGCATATATAATCATACAATTAATATATCATCCATAAATCATAATTAACCATATGTTCCACATAATCATGATCATCTATGGATATATGTGTCTCAATCTTGGATCACCATCCATGTCATACAACTATGTCCAAACTAGGATACCAAAAGAGAAAACATTGATAATATAGTCTTAACCAAAATCAGTGCTTATACACACAACCATAAATATTATTATAAGCACATAGCAATTGGGTGGCTCAAACTAGGTCTATAACATATAATCATGTCCATAAGTCTATCATTCATAATCTTATATTATTACATCAAAATCACCCTCTCTAAGTGTCACAAAACTAATCTTGCCAAGGTGGGACACTACATACTCCTGTTGGATTAAACTTGTCCCGAAGTTTTATTATAATTGTTGGCTTTCTATAGAAAAGTTAAGCTTTCCAACTCACAAACAACTCCCACGTTAGTTGTATAAACAACAATGCTGGTCCATCCCATCTCACAATCAAATTTTCATACAAGAAGCATCAAATTATCCACATACAATATCCATTGAAACTATGCAACAAAACATGTCATATATATAACCCACTCTTACATCACACTAGATTTATGTCTTCTCAATCCAAGTTTTCCCTTTTTAATTTCATAAGGAGCCCTTGCAATCAAAATCTTTAAGATCTACCTACATTTTTTACTAAATGTTTACTCTCTAGGAAAAATCACAATTTGAGGTTCAAGATATAATTTTTCTTTTTTTAATTAACAAGCTAAGGTTCTATATAGTCCTCATTGACCCACTTTTTTATTATAGACCATTACTTGAATTCCCATAATCTTAATTATTATTCACTTCTCTTACTTCATAATCAATTATGAATGACTTAGTTATAATATATTCATTCCAAAAATAATTTTCGAAAGTGGCCTGTAATCAAGAAAAAATTTCGTAATTATATAAATATTATATTGTTGATGGTGCTAGACTTGTCAACATGTCAAGGGATCTCCCCGGTAAGAATTCCCAACTAGACCTCAGACCATTTGGAGTAGGAGTCCTACCAGTGGGTAGTAAACCAATGCCTTGACTTTGATAGCGTGCAGAGGTAAGTGTGATATCTTTGTCTGAAGCAAGTGTGCGACCTTGCAACGAGTCAAGTGCGATGTATGGGGGTTCTAACACATGGAAGGGGGAAAAGAAATTAGATCCCTTACAACTCTATAATATTATGCAACTTGATATGATACAGATGTTGTCCTTGATGGAAACTCACATAGATGACAATTCACAGTGCAATAGGTTAACAACAAAGGATTACATATCAGATTCTAGAGATTGAAGGAGGAGAGTGGTTTAATAAGTATACATTGTTTCACTTTGTCCAAGTAGTGTATATACGCAGGTTAACATAACAATAGTAGTGTATATGTATGCATGCACTTTCACAAAAGGAAAAGTTTGTATGGGATGGAAAATCAAGGTTTTGGTCCAAGGTATTAGTCCTAAGTGGTTTTGGTCTGAGGTATTGAGAAAGACTTAAAACTATATAAGGAGTAGAATATCAAAGGGATAGGTGTGGAAGCAATGAATATCTTATGAAGAGTGAGATCAAAGAAAATATGCATGTTATGGGTTTCTGGTGCTTTTCTTGATCTCAACTAACGATGAACCTTGGTGGTTGATGAGGGATGAGATATAATGATGGATGAGGATCATAAGACCTGAAATGAATTATCATTATGTGTTCTGATCATGGATAATATAGATCTGAATGCTAACACATGGTTTACATTTGTAAATGTTCTGATCTGGGTATGACTAAAGTCTGGAATAGTTGTGATGTTTTAAGTTAGTATTTGCAGATCTGTATGCTGGTTCTCTTTCATAAAAGTGCATATACACACTGGTTCGGCACATCGAAGTAGCGTATACATTATGAAATATGGTGTTTGAAGTTGCAGTTGGTTTTGGTTGTTGATGAAAAGTTCTGGGTTCTACTTTGTGTTTTGGTGACAGTGTTCTGAATGTTCAGATTGATTGATTATGAATTGCTTCAGTGATGATGGGTTTTCAGTGATTGGTTGTATTGCAGTGGTGATTGATTTTGAGCTTCAATGTTGCTGATGGGTCTAGTATGTAAGGATGAAACATGGCCTTCAGATTGTGGTGTTGTTCCAGGAGTATCCAATCTGAAAATTTATGAAATGTGGTCCCTGGAGGAAGAGAGAAGGTCGTAGCCTTCTATTGGCCGACTCCTACGTACTAGTAAATGGATTGGCTAGTACAAGAGCTAGGGGGTTGGAGCTTCCTTCCAGTAGTAGCTGGAAAACGAGTGAAGGTTGGAGCCTTTTGTAGGTTGGCGCCTACGTACTAGTAAATGGATTGGCTAGTACAAGAGCTAGGGGGTTGGAGCTCCCTTCTAGTAGCAGTTGAAGAACGAGAGAAGGTTGTATCCTTCTGTAGGTGGGTTCATGCTTTATGAGTCTTCACCGGTACAAGATTGTAAATAGGTTTTTCTTATACTAAAAGAAGATAGCAGCAGGTGCTTTTTTTCCTGCATTGGGTTTCCATCTTAAATATTGGTGTTCAAGTGTGTTGCTTATATGTGATGGTTTATTCTATTATTACTACACATGGTTACTGTTTATATGGTTAATGAAGTACTAATGCACTGATGAAGTATACACTGGTTGCTTTAAAGAAAGTTGCGTGTACACGCGAGTTACCTTCATTAAAGTAGCGTATATAAATTTGAGTATGAAAAGAAAAAGTTATTGATTTGACTAACACTGATTCACTCCCCCCTCTCATTATTATTCCCAACAATGAGTATCAGAGCAGGTCCTTTGGTAGAAGCTTGATCGCTACAAGGAGATCAGTAGAAACAATGGAAAAGAAACAAAAGAAGAAAATGGATAAGAAGAAGAAGATAGCTCAAGGGAAAAGTGACAGCAGGAGAGACAATTGGCCGTTAGGTGGAAGCAAGTATTCATATTCATAATCACCTCAGATTGAAGATGAACAAGAAAAAGAAGTATTGGGTACAAATTTTTGGTCTTCTAGTTATACTTTTCTTTGTTCATGCAATGTTGAAGATATTGAAAGTGATAGTGAAATAAATATAGAGGCAGAAGTTAAAAGACTCACATATAAAATTAGAGATCAACAAGATCTATTTAACAAAATGGAGCGTGCCTTCAAAGAAGAAGTTAGCAGATTACAAGTGCAGTTGGAGGAAGGAAACAAAGTAAGGAAGCAGTACAAGGAAAAGGGAGATCAATGTCAAAAGCTACAAGATGAAGTGACATAATTAAGAAATGAAGTAATGAAAAGAGCACAACAATCAAGAGACTTAAAGATAGATCCAACTACTATGAAAGTCTTGAAGCTAAGATCCTCTCTCTAAAGGAAGATCTTGAAAAATCAAATAAGAAGAATGAAGAACCACCTCAAGCAGATGAAGAACAAGAAAATGAGATTCTCAAATTAAAGCTACAAGTGGAAGAAGGAAGAAAGGCTGAAGAAATCATGAAGAAGCAATATCTTGAAAAGGAAGAACAATATCAGGTGTACATAAATACCTTAAAAAGTAAATTAGAGGAAAAGGATAAACTGTTACGATTTCAAGATGGTATTAAGATTTTGGATAATATTCTTAGTAGTCAAAGGTCTCCTACCATCAAAATTGGTCTTGGTTTTCATGAAACTATTGAAGGTGAATCTAGCTCACAAGATGAGGCAAAAAACTCTAATGAAAATTCTGAAATGATCAAGAAGGAGATAAGAGGTCAACCCCATCAACAACCAAGGAAAGAAAGTCTTCAAAGAAAATCATTTACTCCCAACTATGGAAGTGATAGTCAGTTATTTCCTCTGATGAATAATGTTAAATGTTTTGTATGTCATAATTTTGGACATGTTGCAGCCAGATGCAGAAGTAGAATGATTCAAGCTAATAACTGTCACACAGAGTGATCATCAGTTTCCAGGTACCTTAAGGGGTATTGTTTTTCTTGCAATATGTTTGGTCATAAGGCCATTGACTGCTATAGAGGGAATATGAAACATATAAGATGTTATGCTTGTAACAAGTTTGGACACATAGCAAAAGAATGCAGGAGAAATTTTCGGCCAAAATATCAAAAGGAGAAAACATCATCACACTCCAAGCTATGGAAGAAGAAGGAAGTACAACAAGAAAGATGTGGCATAACACAGTATACAAACATAACAGACTCGGGGGGTGTTGAAAGTGTGAAATTTCAGTGTTCTAAATCTCGTATGCAGTTATCATGAAGACAAGTCACATATATACATGAGTTCTAAGCTGCACAGTCTCGTATATGTTGGTTTGAGGAAAAAGCAGTGAGACAGACTCCGGAAAAGGGGTCTGATATGGTTCAGTCAATTATCAATTATCTATTATGTGATTGATGATGGTTATAGTCTACTGATGATATGTGGAAATGTTTTTGGCCCTCATAAGCTGTCAATAAGTTTATGAATAATTGGTTGCTGATGATGCCTTGATGATTCTTACTAACAAGTGCAATGATCAAATCTGATGGTGAACATATGGCATAGGTTCAAGGGGAGCATATGTTTCTAATAATGCATTGTTGGCATTATATTAGAAGACCTTGGTACATGACGATAATTATGTTTCTTGATCCACATAGTTGTTTGATTTAGGTGACTCGTTTGAAGATGGACATATACAGGTTGTTGATCTTGATGTTGTTGATAGATGTTAATGGTGTATGATTGTTGCTGATGACTATCATGGTCTTCTTTAGATTTTCAGTCCTTGTTATAAATGTAATGTATATCATTTGATGTAAAGGTCATGAAAATACCTAATTTGTAACCCAACTATGCATGGGAAGGATGATGTAATAATTGTTATTTCAGTCATGTATAAACATTTGGTATATCCCCACTTGGTTGGGTGAGTCAAATTTGGTGTATCCCCAATTGGTTGGGTGATTGATGTATGTATGAGTCATTGGTAATAGGGAAGTCATACTCACTTAGTTGAGTTATAGAGTCATGTTATTCTTTTGAAAAATATCTTTACAAAATCTGCATGTACTCAGGGGGAGCATGGACAACATAATGAATATCAAAGAGGGAGAATATCTTGTTCTGCCCTTTGCCCTTGACGTCAAAGGAGGAGAGTATCTTGGTGTTGTGGTTGCCATCAAGTCCAAATGGGGAGATTATTGGAATTATGATACAGATGTTTTCCTTGATGGAAACTTGCATAGATGATAGTTCACAATGCAACAGGTTAACAACAAAGGATTACAGATCAGACTCAAGAGATTGAAGGAAGAGAGTGGTTTAAGAATTATACGTTGTTTCACATTGTCCAAGTAGCATATACACATGGGTTAACAGAACAAAAGGAGTGTATACATATGCACACACTTTCATAGAAGGAAAAGAGTGTATGGGATGGAAAATCAAGGTTTTGGTCTTTGGTATTGGTCCGTGGTATTTGTTCCAAGGTAGTTGGTCTGAGGTATTGGTCCTAAGTGGTTTTGGTCTGAGGTATTAAGAAAGACCTAAAACTATATAAGGAGGAGAATATCAAAGGGATAGGTGTATAAGTAATGAATATCTTATGAAGAGTGAGATCAAAAGCAGGTATGCATGTTATGGGTTTCTGGTGCTTTTCTTGATCTGAACTAAGGATGAACTTTGGTGGTTGATGAGGGATGAGATCTAATGATGGATCATGATCATAAGATCTGAAATGAATTATCATTATGTGGTTTTATCATGGATAGTCTAGATCTGAATGCTAATGCATGATTTACACTGTAAATGTTCTGATCTGGGTATGACTGAAGTCTAGAATAGTTGTGATGTTTTAAGTTAGTATTTGCAAATATGTATGCTAGTTCGCTTTGATAAAAGCACATGCACACACTGGTTCGACACATAAAAGTAGTGTATACATTATGAAATATGATTTTTGAAGTTGCAGTTGGTTCTGGTTGTTGATGCAGAGTTTTGGGTTCTGCTCTATGTTCTGGTGACAGTGTTCTGAATGTTCAGATTGATTGATTGTGATTTGCTTTAGTGATGATGGGTTTTTAGTGATTTGTTTTATTATAGTGGTGATTTATTTTGAGGTTCAATGTTACTGATGAGTCCATTATGAAAATTGGATGAAACGTGGCCTTCAGATTATGGTGTTGTGTTCTAGGAGTATCCAGTCTGAAAATTTATGGAATGTGGTCCATGGAGGAAGAGAGAAGGTTGTAGCCTTCTATAGTCCGACGCCTACAAACAAGTAAATGGATCAGCTAGTACAAGAGCCAGGGAGTTGGAGCTCCCTTCCAGTAGCATATGGAAAACTAGTGAAGGTTGGAGCCTTTTGTAGGCTAACACCTACATACTAGTAAACGGGTCGACTAGTACAAGAGCTAGGGGGTTGGAGCTCCCTTCCAGTAGCAGTTGGAGAATGAGAGAAGGTTGTAGCCTTCTGTAGGTGGGTGCCTATGTATTGGTATGAGTTTGCACCAGTACAAGATCATAAACAAGTTATTCTTATATTAGAAGAAGACAACAGTAGGTGGCTTTTGTCCTACATTGGGTTTCCACCTTAAATCTTGATGTTCATGTGTGTTTCTTATGTGTGATGGTTTATTCTTTTATTATTGCACATGGTTACTATTTATATGGTTAATGAAGTACTCATGCACTGATTAAAGATCAACATGTGATGAATTAACTGAATCATAAATTAGCTGGATATATGTTGGTTGCTTTAAAGATAGTTGCGTGTACACGTGAGTTACCTTCACTAAAGTAGAGTATATAAATTTGAGTACAAAAAGAAAAATTTATTGATTTGAATAATACTAATTCACCCCCCACCCCCTCCCTCAATATTATTCCCAACACCTGGTAAGAATTCCCAACTAGACCTCAGAGCGTTTGGAGTAGGAGTGCTAACAGTGGGTAGTAAAGCAATGCCTTGACTTCGATAACGTGCAAAGGTAAGTGTGATATATTTGTCTGAAGCAAGTGTGTGCCCTTGCAACAAGTCAAGTGAGATGTATGGGGGTTCTAACACATAGAAGGGGGAAAAGAAAGTGTATCCCTTACACCTCTGTAATAGTATGCAACCTGAAAGGAACACACGAGCTAAATGACATCGCAAGATGGAAAGAAGAATAATCGATAATCCAAAGTGATAGGATAAATGAACAACATGATTTTAACAAAATTCATACAATCATATACAAAATAGTTCATACATAAATGTGTAAGTTAAACAAAGTAGATTTCTAAAGTAACCAGGATAGTCAAACTACAATAATAACATATGCATGAAAACGTGCTTGTTGGGTTATGTTATATTCTTTACATGACTAGCCCACGTAGTTAACCGGGGGTTAGAGGGGGGGAGATCATAGGGGGTTTGAGGGGTACCTGTAACCCCACTTTATGGGGTC
>APFE031643198.1:0-17839 GCA_000404065.3 Pinus taeda | reverse complement strand
GGCCTAATACAATGCCTTCATTCATCATCATGTGGCATTTCTCAGTACTTAAGGCAAGATGTGCTTCAATACACCGCTTAAGTACTTTTTCAAGATTCTGCAGAGCATCTTCAAAGGTTGTTCCATAAGGAGTAAAGTCGTCCATAAAAATTTCTAAGGAATCATTTATCATATCAGAAAAGATCCCTATGACCACTCTCTGAAATGTTGCTGGGGCATTACATAGCCCAAATGGGAGAACCCTATAAGCAAAGGTCCCCCAAGGGCTAGTAAAAGTGGTTTTATCCCGGTCCTGGGGTGCAATCCTTATCTGATTATATCCGCTATATCCATCCAAAAAGGAAAAGAAATTCTTACCAGCTAAGTTATCTAATACCTGATCAATGAATGGTAAAGGGAAATGGTCCTTCTGAGTGGCCTTATTTAGGGCTCTATAGTCTACACATACTCGCCATTTCCCATTTTTCTTGGGGACTATTACTAGCGGAGAAACCCATTCACTATCGGATATGGGGTATATAAATCCTTAATTTAACAATTTTTGAAGCTCTTCTTTTACTATTCCCTTAGATTGGGGTTCATCCTTCTTTGGGGTTGACAAACTGGCCGGGATCCTTCTTTAATATAAATACGGTGAGCACACAGTTCAGGGGAAATCCCTTTCATGTCTGTATAATCCCAAGCGAATGCCTCTTTATTTTATTTAAGTAGCTTCATTAACTGTTGTTTTTGATCATCTGTTAGGTTAAGATTTATATTTAATGTTTTACCTGGTTCGATTTCTACTGTTATACTTTTGGAAGGACTGCCAGCTAGTATCTGAGATAAATTTTTAGTTTCAAGGTTGTTCTGGGATTTTGATTCTAGGATTGCAGTGAGGTGATTATGTATTTCTGAGCTAACTAAAGAAGGTTCAGAAATAAAGTTGCTGATTAATTCATCTTCGGTTGAGTCTTTGAGAGTTAAAGCTTGTCCGACAGTTAAAATAGGTTGGGTTTCCTCATCCTCATAATCTACCCATATTGAATTATCATTATTAATCATGGGTGTGGCATGAGGATAAAGAGTCAACTGTTTGGTTTCCTGCCCATTGGATATTTTCATTGATCCAGACCTACAACTGATGAAAGCATCTGTTGTAGCCAGCCAAGGTCTTCCTAGAATTAATGGATGACCCCCCAACTTTGTTTTAGTTTGTAACACCACAAAGTCAGCTGGGTAATTCCAAGATTCTACAGAAATTACCAGGTCTTCGATGACTCCTTCAGGTTTAATTGTAGAGCGGTCAGCCAGCTCTAAAATGGTTGGAGTTTCCCTGATTAAGTGTTTCAACTGCAGTAATTGTGCTGTTTCAAGTGTCATAATATTTATTGCAGCACCTAGATCTACTAGAACTTTAGAGACAAATGTTTTGCCGACCTGAACTGTTACTGTAGGGTGACCAGGGTCACCATATTTCACAGGGGGGTCTTTTTCTGTCATCAAAGCAGTCAGTTCTCCCATCACATGAATTGTGAGGGGTTCCTTGGCTTTTCTTCTAGGCTTTCTAACAAAAATATCCCTAACAGTTTTGGCGTAGATAGGGACATCTCTTAGTGCTTGCAATAATGGGATTTTGACATATAAATTTTGCAGTTCTCCTAAAAGGTTAAAAGCTGGTGGCTGAAACGTTTTATTAAGAGTCAATCTTTCAGGGAAGGGTGGCTCTGCTGTTTGGACAGTCTTGTTAGAAGATGATTCAAGAATTTCAGTATCTTTATTGGATGACCTTTCCTTTCTAGTTTCTTCTTTTTCAGAGTCAGTAATGTCATCTATGATGGGTTCAACTATCCTCCCGGAGCATAAATGGATATCATTACATTGCATAGGGAGGACAGGTTGACTTTGAATATCAATTACCTGCAAGGCTTTATTATTGTTTGGATTGGGGTTAGGTTGCACAGGCAGTTGGGGTCTCATTGATTGGTTATTATGCGGGGCATTAGATGGTAAGGAAAGAGATTGTTGATGTTGAGGAAATGGAATCTGCTAGGCTGCCCAATTTGGATTCCATTGATTGAAATAAGGTTGTTGAAGAGTCCAAGGATTCCACATAGTAGGGTCAGTAAAAGGAGGATTTGGTTGCTGCATAAGAAATTGCATCGGATTAAAGGGTGGGTATTGCATTTGCTTCATGGGTGGGAAATTTGTTTGAAAAGGAGACTGATTATTCCAACGACTAAATGATGTGTTATAACTCATACCTTGTCTTTGTGGCCATTGCCTCCTCTGTGTCATCAGGTACACTGCTTCAGCGTCTTCTTCAGTTGATTGCAGTGCTGCCTTTATTCCTGGCAAAGAGGGGCATTGCTGAGTTTCATGATCCTTTTCACAAATGGTACAAATAGGTACCTTATCCAATGGACATTCCCGCAGTGGATGCTTTCCTCTGCTTTTGGAGCAAAAGATAGCCAGGGAAGCTTCTGCTTCTGCCTATTTCTTTTTAACCTGCAGAGCATCAATTTGTGAAGCAAAAGAGCTTAGCATTTCAGTTTTGAATTCTTCAAGCAGATTACCTATTTCAGCTCGTGTTGCTCCTCCTCTTGCTGACTTCTAAACTCTTGAATATGTATTGTCCCTAGTTTTTGGTCTACTTGCTGCTCCTCTGGAACACCGCATGCAGAGGTTGATAATCTCATCAAATGGTTCTTTGGAAATATCCCCTTTACCGAGCATATTTAACATATCTAGGCAGTCATCTCGTACTCCTTTTAACAGTATTGTCTTCAGAATATCCTTACTCATGGTTGGGTGATCTGATCGCTGCAAATTATATTGCAGTCTCTCTACAAAGTCCTCCAGATTCTCATCCTCTTTCTGAACCATTTTAAACAATTCTTCCTTCCTTTCTCTTGTTCGACAGTAGTCCTGATACTTGATCAGAAAGTTTTCTTTCATTTGATCCCATGTGGTGATTACATGACTCCCTAGGCTCATAAACCATCTTAATGCGTTCCCTTTTAGTGTTGTTGGAAACAATTTTAACTTCTGAGCAGGAGTTACATAATCATAACTTCTACATAGTATATCAAATTCAAAGAGGAATTCATCGGGATCTTCAGATGATAACCCATGAAAATTAGGCAATGCTGCAGGTGGAATATTTTTCATTGGGATTGCTCCTCTTGGGAGGTCCCCAATAGGAAATTCCAGGGTGGAAAGTGAGTTTTCCCCCCTTCCTTCTGCTCTGTTATCCTCCATTATTCTTCTCCCCGAGTCACTGGATTTGTCTTCAGTATCTTCTGATTCTTCAGGTTCCTCTACTAGTTCCTCAGTGTGCTCTGGTGTTTCCAGCTTCCTTTCAGGCCCTAGTACTTCTTCTGTCTGACGATCTGTTTGAGAAGAATACTGAATTTGAGGTCTTCGGGAACTCATTCTCTGAGATGTCTCAGCTTTTGAAATGATCTCGTCAATGAAAGTCTTTCTTCCGCCTCCTATGCCCTTACCGCCTGCGAAGTTAGCTTTCTTGCGTCCTCTCATGCATCTGTTATTCTAAAGAAAAATCATTAATGCCTTTAAGAATTTTTAGTCGCCTTCCCCAGCAACGACGCCAAAATGTTGGTCGCTCGAATTGTTATTGATTAACAGTTGAGCACCACATTGATTTGTCAACCTGGGAAAGTCTTTTTATCTCAAAGGTGACCGCGTACTGTATGTACTTTAAGTTAAAAGCATTAAAAGTTGTAGTAAAACAAATCTAATTCCTGTCAAACACTTACTCTGTGTTGCAGCAGTCTTTAAACTTTTGTAGAAATGAAATGAAATTAAGTAGAGATAACAAATCTGCGGAAAAATGATGGCTGTTTGTAACAGAGGACCAGGACCCTGTCCTCAGAATAAGGACACCCAGTACCTGCCTCTGTGATCAATCGCCAATACACACCAAAATCCTATTCATCGGTGACACATTTCTCGCAGCGCCAATCGATTAAAGGAATAGCGTATCAGCCAAAGAAAAATACCAGAAACGAGGCTAACACATACATAATTAACACACACTTAATAGGAAAAGAAATGGGGTGAATCTTGTGAAGAAGGTGGGCCCTGTCCCTCTCACAAAATTCCCCTGCACACAATTACTAAATTAGAATGCTCAGAACCAAACTTTATTCGTCTGCCAAGAGTTTAATTACAACAGAAGTTCCAGCCTTCAGCATTACAACGATTCAGTATCACGCACTAGTTTTCCAACTGTAGATGTCTCCTCTTTATAGATGGGACATCTATTACAATAGATTGTTCCACAGTTTAATTTTCCTGTACAAAAATAGGAAATCGGTTCATGTTACATCATACTGTTACAACCATATATTATCTTTGTCATCCTTGGTTAATCGATTCTTTTCGTTATCGCAAACCGGATGATCTTTGTCCATCCCCTCGGATTCCTCATGCTATCTTCGGTTACTCTACTATTGTTGCTAATTCGGTGCATCTTAACCGTCCTTAAAATACTTTGTATTGTTCCTGATGTTCCCGCGTCTGTGGCTAGATTGACTCGATCCTGCTTTATCATCATCGGCCGAATATAGTCTTACCAGCTTCAGACAGTTGCTTTTGCGAATTAGGACATTTCCTACTTTGGTCAGTTGCTGCTTCTGGTGTTGCAGCAACTGCACAGTTGCTGTTCCTGGTGTTGCAGCAACTGTGACTCCTGATTCTGTGGACTTTGAACAATTCCAATCAACTGTCAGTGACTTAGTTAATTAATTGTAAAGATAACATGAATATGTGTTGAATGATTAATCATATAGCAAATGAGGAGAGTTACTTCATACCTTGGGATAATGAGTTCAAGAATGATATCAAGGGTTTCAATTCATAGGTAAAAAAGAGTAATATCATAGCAAAATGTAAGGTCAAAAATAGACAATTCAGAGTCCTAACAAGTATCATAGTCGAATAGCTAATCCTAACCAGAGGTTTGCAGCTTTCCTGGCAATTACTTGCACTGAAAATTCTTGATGAGAGCCATTTAGATTTTGAGTACCAGCATGCAATCGCATAACGTCGGCCCTCAAGGGCTCCACTGCCCATAGTTCTGCATTTAAACTCTACATTTGTTAATCAGATCCCTTGCTTGCCGATCTTTATCATCTCTTACATACCAAAGCATCCTAATACTGCGTTTCCAATTTGATCACTAAAGTATTTGTGTAATACTAGTAAAAATGCTTCTGAATTTAGCTCTCAAAACCCCTTAAAAACCCCTGAATTGCCAATCCGATCCAGATTACCAAAGTTCTGAGTATCAATTCAATTCAAGGCAAAATGATCAAAGGATTTTTGGCAGTAGATTATTTTTGCAAATGAAATAGACAGTAAATAAAGAAATGAAGTTTTGGGCCGAGTCTTTGCCATTTCTTTCCAGGAAGATGAGAAAGATCTGATGTTCTATTCTTCGTACATAGATACATAATGTGTGTGAGTATTTATTTCTTAAATATCAGAGTGTCGAATATGATAAATTCTTATGTGTTTGCATCCAATAAATTCGTTGTTGATCCTTGGTGCCGAAGCTGAAGAATCTTGGTAGTAGCAGTGTTGATGTTTGTTTCTAGATCAGAGATGCTTGTTTCCGGATTAAAGTTGCTCACGCTGATCTGGATCACCAATGCGCTAGAGTAAAGAGCGAACAGTGATTGGCCCTTACGTTTCTTGTGTGTTGAAGTTGTTGATGAGTCGAAGGCCATGTCTAGCACAATCTTTGTGAGCTTTCACGCAGGGCAGTCCATAGCCGAAGCTGAAGCCATGTAAGCCAACCTACTAGCGGAAGCCAGCCAAGCCAGTCAAAGCCAATAAAACTAGCGCAGCTGAAGTTTAATACATTTAAACCTGCATGAAGGAGCAATGGAGATACCACTGTGTTGGAGTACGTGTGCTGGTGAGTGGATGTTGGTCAAAGTGCAATCTTCATTCCATAAACTTTACTCAACTCTTTTATGGAAAAGTCAATAATTTTATAAATTCATTTTTATTTTTATTTTTCATACTGGAAGACCCTTTATAAATACATCCAAAGTGGCGTATTAAAAAAAAGGTGTATAATTTATGAAAGACTATGGGTTTGGAGTGATAAGTTTTTTAGGGAGACGTGATTTTTTGAGAGGCTTGAAGTGATTTTATGGAGCAATAAGGGGAATTATGTATATATTTTTTTTAAACGTAGCATATTAAAAATCAAGGGATCTTTTTTGTAATGGAGGGATAAGGTGTGTTTTTATTTTGAGTGATAAGTGAGTGAAATAATAAGGTAATTTTTAACAGATGTGCAAAGTTTTGGAGAGATAAAGTGATAAGTGGAATTCTTTGAGAGAAATTCTTTTTTGTAATTCAAAGTATTGTTTTACTTTGAGAGGGATCGTGTCACTATCCATTCAGATTTTGAAGGCGAGTTGCTTCAAAGGATTGTCAGCTTGGAGTTATCATTGCTTTAGATGTACCCAGTGATTAATAAAGATATCATTTTTTTGGTGTTGATGTGTCCTAGATCCGCCCGAAATTGAATAATGGGATCTTAGGTACACGAAGAGTGTGTTGATGATGGTGCATACTTCATTGTTGTTGTTTTTTATTTGTGTCTAGTTTTGACACATACATGATCGCATTTACCACACACATAAAGTTCAATGCAAGTAAGCACAACACATGTAATGAAATAGCTGCAAGGAAGGATAATTAAGCTCCACACATACAACAACTCATCAAAGTTTTCAACATCGGCATTCTACCTCAACAAACAAATTCACTCATACAATCAAGTTCATGAATTTGCAAACTCTAGTATTTCAAAGCAAAGTCTACATCACTACATTCAAGTTCATGAATCTGTAAACTTCAACGTTTCAACGCACAGTCTACATCAACATTGTTGAACTTGTAATCAAACTCAAATCACATTGAATTGTAAGGGTGCATTCTCGGTTGAAACCGACACCAAAGTCTTGAATTGAGTCAAATTGAATTCATTGTAGTGAGTCATTGAAATCATTGTAAGCTTTTTTGGGTGAATTTTCGACAGTGTTCGACACCCTTTATTTAAGCAGAATCAAGTGAATGCACGAATATTAACTCTACAACCAAAAAAGCAAGTTGAGATTGACATCAAGCGAGCGTGGCTATTCCTTCAAGTGAGCGTAAAGTCATCAAGTAAGTCAAGTAAGTGCTTAAACAAATGCGATCGTCATCAAGCAAGCGTGAATTCTAGAGTTTAAGCAAGCAAGTTCTATAACTCTAGCAAGTGTTCCCAGCAAATGCAATAAGCAACAAATCAAGTGAGCGTGCCATTCAAGTCCCATAGCACGCGAGTCTGTCATCCAAGTAACTAAATCAAGTGCAACAGTTCAAAGCACGACATCTACGACAAGAGAGCCTGATTTCAAGTAAGCAAGTTTAGATGGCGCAACATATTCAGTTGTTAAACATTCTTCATAGTTTGATCATCTCCAGTGATGAAGACATGGTGCACATCAGCAAAGAAACTCTTACTGATCTTTCACGGCATCTACAACAAACACATGAAACCATTGAATTTCTTCAACTAGAGTCACAACTACAAAGAGATGAGCTGCAACAAAAGAGGGCTTCTTCCAAGTCATTCAACCATACAGATGAAGATAAGGATGTTGATTCCAAATCACTCATCCAAACAACTTCAAGTGTCGAAGTTGTTCATGATCAAATTCAAATTTCTTCCAAACCCATCATCAAGCCCTGGGAAGAGATTCAAAATAGCACGAATCGGTGAGGCTTAGGATATGTCACTGATGACACCAACTTACATATCCCAGATTATTCCAAGCCAATTAAGTTCATGAGTGCAGGATTTCTTGAACCACTCACCTCACTAGGTTCTGAGAAAGTTATAGACAAACAGAATTGCACACAACCTGAAGTTGATGTCCAACCACAATGTTCTCATTGTCAAAGAACTGGTCATATGGAAGATCAATGTTTTGATCTCCATCCTTGTTGCCATTGTGGCAAGCCCAATCATTCCTCAGAAAAATGTCGCAACCAACAAAAATCAGCCAGATTGAAGATACATTATGAATGGATCAATCCTTGGGAATGGTCATCCACAATCAAAAGATTGTCTCAGTTTGACAACCGACTACAATCACACATAGTGCAGCGAGCAGTAAACCGATGATGGTACTCTCATGCAGTTGCTTGAGGGAGTACAACAGTGAAACTCTCCTACACCAGAAGGGGGGGAGTTCAGATATATTTTGGAGAATATTGTCTCTCCTTTCAGCGGACAAAGGGGGGAACTGTCAATGAAATTGACAAGTGGTTTTCTGACTAAAAGTCTTGAAAACATCAGTGAAGCAGCCAGTGGGCATCTTCAACCGCCAGTGGGCATTTGTCATCAGCAGTGAGCATCAGCAAATTCGCCAGTGGGCGATCATCAAATTGTGTCAGTGGACACCAGATGCTGTTTTCAAGAAAAGGACAGTTGGATCCTTTTGTGGCTTGGCACATGATGGAGTTGTCAAGCGTCCTTTCAAGATGAATCAATCATGTAGCTGACTCAGTCTCTTCATATTGCGGTTTCTTCAGCATCCAGATTTGGCGGTTTTTTCAGGCAATGCTTTTGAGGATCAACATGAGAACATGGAAGATGGTTCCTCGTTCTTATTTAGGATTTATCATTGAAGGGGGGAATGTTAGCCTCTCTCATAAAAAACAATAATAAATCCAAAAATAAATAAATTAATTAAATATTCCAAGTTAGGAATTTGTGCCTAACTCTTCGGTTGTTCCTCTAAGATAGGAGTTAGTTTAGGTAACTCCTATATTGGTGTGTGTTTGGTGAGAAATTATCTCAACCAAAGGAGAAATTATCTCAACCAAAAGTGTCCAAGATAGAACACACTATCTTGAGAACACTATCTCTCATCTATTTATTTGTAACATTATATTCAATTATTGGGATGTATGAAAGTGAGAGAGAAGCATGAGGCTTCAACCTTTTTCTGCCAATATTTTGTCTCTGGTTTTGTGTGTGCTTTTCTGTAATTTGTCTGA
Organism: Pinus taeda; assembly: GCA_000404065.3. Classification (NCBI taxonomy): domain Eukaryota; kingdom Viridiplantae; phylum Streptophyta; class Pinopsida; order Pinales; family Pinaceae; genus Pinus; species Pinus taeda. Next base: position 8,770 of record APFE031643198.1, on the reverse strand, counting down.
GTTACTCTCATTTTCAATACTTTTCACGCAAGAAATGTCTCATCGGTCTCCAGTCCATCCACCTGATGAGCGTGAGTGATTCAGGAAGGTGTGACTGAAACCCAGGAGGCATGCACCCTGGTCTGCTTCGGCAAAAAAACTCTGGGTATAGGGTAGGTTTTAGCGAAGGATATATGACTAGTCCGATACTCGTCCGTATAGGAAAAGGGGATTAGACCGGATAAGATACCTCTGTTAGAAGGTAGGCCTTTCCTGATAGAACAAATGTTTTGTCTGCAAATTGAAGGGTAACGTGGAAAATCTGCTTCGCTATACTTAGGGGCATGCAAACCTTTCTACATGCAAGCAAAGAGTGGCTATTTATTTTTTAAATTTTTAGGATCTCTAACCCTTTAAACCCGTAAGGCTAGTCGTTTCCTAACTTGCATAAAGAAAGGATCCGTGGCAAAGCTTGAGAGATGTAAGCAACTTCAAAATAGCATCTCAAATGAGACATTTCTTATCATACAACTGGTGAGCAATGTTGTCGTAGAGTTCAAGCTCATTAAAAAATAAACTCTCCACTAGCAGTTTTAGCGCATAGTTCAAGCTCGTTAAAAACTAAACATAAGTCATGAGCAAGTGTTTCCCCCAGTGTTTAAGCTCATTAAAAAATGAACCGGTAAATAACCATTGTGAATGCCTTATCGCCAGCTTCTGAGCCTTGGTCGTGTTCTTGCCATCACCTCCACTCTGTCTTAGCCGATCATTCACCCCCATATGATTTTTTACCCCTTCGAGGAACATCTGCGAAGTGTGATTCTGTTAGCCATCCTTGTGACACTGTTGTGATTTGAAAATTCCAAATCTTACCTGGAATCAACTACTACCCGAAACCATCACTCGTTCCTCGAAAATGAGTCTTCTTTAAGCTCTTTTCACCTGACTCATAAAATATGAAAATATTGCCAATCGATTGGCCTCTCCGGCTCATTAAAAGGCATCGGAAGTGCTATCCCTCCTCTAGATTTTAATCTTTTTGGACCTGAGGGATCATTACACAAAAAGATCGAGCGCTTATCTTGTTCGGCTCATTAAAACTATCGAAAATTCATCCATTTCGTATTATTTTACGCTTTTTCAGACTTAAGGGATTATACAACGAAAAAGAATCTTTGGAGTCTTCTTTTCGTTTCTTTCAGACTCTTTAAAATTGAAAGAGACCGAGTTATCTTTGTCGTTAAACTCGTTAAAACTGAATAGCGACAAACTCATCCAAATGGACAAGAACGAGTTTCACTGTCACTAGGCTGGCTGAAATATAGCGACAGGTTCGCCTGAAGGGCAGATTATAGAACAAGCATATGTTATCCTCCTCAAGCTTGACAAAAATAAAGAGGTACTGGTCAGCAATGACTAGGGAAAATTGGGAATAAAACTTGAAGAAACTTTATTGGTAGCGAGTCGCTCTTGAACATGACACTTTCCTTCCATCACCATGATTGAGTCGGGTTGGGTTATTCCATTCACCGGTCATATTACCATTGGTCCACCGTACCATCCATCTTTGGGGTTAACGCTACCAATCCATTTCAGTGTCGCCGATATGTTTAAGAGAAGTCGATCAGAGAATTCACCAACCCATCTTGTGTCTCATTCGCTGCAATACCTTCACGCTTCATTTCTTCATGACCGCCACCCTGAACCATGTATCATCAGATCGTTTTCACCTCCACAAAATCATTTGCTCCATTCCGTGTCGTAGATGTGGGATTCGTTCAGGACCTCCTACGACGGATTACTTCTTGTCGACGATAGCTCATTATTCGAGAAGTCAACCTAGGAACAACCCTTTCAGTGCTTTGAAGCTTGCATGCCTCAATGGCAAGTTTCTCACTTCCGGCAACAGGTTTACATCAATGGTCTTCGACCGAAATATTTTGTGTGGTGTTCGACGCCAAGTCCCTTTTTCACGCCACGCGAATTGTATTGTAGTACCTTGAGGTCATCATCATCATCGGTGATTCCTCTCGTGCCTGTTAACAACTTACATCATTGGCGGGTAATCAGGTGATGTATTTCCATGTTTGACTCCATAACATTTTTCACATGGATCGACTTGTACTTCGGGTGAAGATTGGACGAGTTTGAAGACCCCAGATCTAGTTTCATCCATCTGGGCTGCGATATACTCAGGAAAATAAAGACATCAAATGTACATCATTGCTGCACAGATGATAATCCGAATCAAAGGATGATGGCTCTACCAAAACCATCAATCTACCACACAGACATTTGTCTATCCTATGTAGATGAAAATGAATTTATAAAGCTGAGCATGGGAATGCCCGCCTCAGATAAATCATGAAAATGTTATGAAGATAATGTATTGTATTGTATCTTATTACAGGTCGCCTTCCAGTTCGAAAGAACCTCAGATCCTGATGATAAAGCATTTCACCCGACATCAAAATATTTTGGACCTCACGCTTTAGGGGGCAACTGTTATAGACATGTTTGGGCATTGCAACCCCAATCACATATGTCCATAAACCAAGGGCTTTTGAGTCCCTAAAAGTGTTGTTTCATGCCCTAAAGGAACAAGGTCATCTGATTACATCATCTCCCAGAAGTTTTCCACAGAAAACTGCTCAGAACTGGTCAAAACTGGACCATATAGACTGTTCAGTGCGGAGGGTGCGATGCATCTCACCTGCTCAGTGTAAAAAGTACGATGCATACTGGAAAGCCCTTCTGTAGGGTGCGATGGGTGAGAGTAGACAAATGGCAGAGACAGTTTGCAAGGTGGATAATCATGGAATCTTCCAGAAACTTCTCCTGTGACACTTGCCTCTCTGAATTTGCCCATGGATGAGTAAGAGCTTATCAATCTACAAGTGGAATCAAGAACTATCAGAGAGAGGACACTAATCAAAATCCCAGAAGCTGACTTGCCCTCTTACAATCATCTATATATGGATCCCTCATCCCAGAGATCCAAAGGCTGGAATCTTATATCTTGTAAGGAAGTGTTGTTGGTTTCCTAGTGGAATATCATAGTGTTGGGTGATCTAAGCTTTTCATGAGGTGAAGAAGGGATTTCATGTTGGGAGGATGATGCTGGGTCAGATCAATGGGTTGTAATCCTCTCTTCTAATCTTTATATCAATAAATCTATTCAAGTTTTCCTCCACATTGTATGTTTGCTGATATATGCATGTGTGTGGTCAATATATATCTAGTCCTATATTGTTTACGATTATAGATCTCTGTACTTTGAAGCTATTATGTTGCTATGACTTTACAGGTACTCTTTGAAATGGAGTGATCAAGGGAAAAGCGGCAAAGATCTATCAAAGGCGAGGAGGAACAAGCAGAGAACCAAGAAAAAGATTGAAGTTGGTATTCTTTGCTCCTCTCCTATCTACTTCTTGTAAAGGAAAGCGAAAGTAACTTTAATCTGTTTGTTTCTAAGATAGCTACATGTCTTAGTGGTACTAGCAGCTCTGCATAGACACTAGATTTCCCGATAACACCCTCCAAGTAGTCTGGTCACTTCCTTTGATTGGAATCGACTGGTAGGATATCGTTTTCATTCTTATGTGCCTTTCCAGATCATTGTACAAGTTTGTAATATGATTGTACCTGGCACTATTATAAATGAAGGTGCATCTGTGAGTATCCTTTCCTCCACTGCTTGGCAAGCACTCGGTTCGCCTCCACTAGTGCCTATTACCCAGAATCTGTTGGCTTTTAACAGAGGAACTAGTCAACCATTAGGGATCCTTCCTCAGTTGCCTATTACTTTGGGAGGAAAAATCATTTATCTGAATGTGATGGTAGTCCCAAGTCCTTTAGATTACAATTTACTTCTTGGGCGCGACTATGTTTATGACATGGGAGCTATTGTTTCAACACTCTTTCGAGTGGTTTGTTTCCCGCATGAAGGCAGAATTGTCACCATTGACCAGCTTTCATTTCTCGGTCCAAATATGACTTCCAATCAACCATCTTCCATAAATGGTCCTTTTGTACCAATGGTATCATCCCCGCTACAGGTTAATTATGTGGCAACCCGTTCCATGCTTACATCAACTGATGATCAATTCAGTGATGTTGTACATTATGTATTGGGGGCATTGGAACTAGATCCCTCTAATGGATTCCTTGCTATAGATCCCTTCCAGAGAATTTTTCTCCCATGTGATGAGAACCTCTTGGAAGCCATGACCTCTTATGAGTCGTGATCGAGGAAAATGAAGATAGTTCTTTTATTGTGTCAACCTCATTAAAAAATGAAACAAATCCCATGAGGATAGTTCCTTTTCTTGTGTCAACCTCGTTAAAAAATGAAACAAGGAATCTGATCATAGTTCCTTGTCTTGTGTCAAGCTTGTTAAAAAATGAAAAAAGGAATATGAGGATAGTTCTTTTACTATGTCAACCTCGTTAAAAAATGAAACAGGTCCACAAGGATAGTTCCTAATCTTGTGTCAACCTCGTTAAAAAATGAAACAAGGAATATGAGGATAGTTCTTTTATTGTGTCAACCTCATTAAAAAATGAAATAGGTCCCAAGCATAGTTCCTTGTCTTGTGTCAAGGTCGTTAAAAAATGAAATAAGGAATCCGAGAAAAGTTCCTTTTCTTGTGACAAGATCATTAAAAAATGAACCAAGGTCCCCTGGAGAAAAGTTCCAATTCGAGTATTTGATTAGATCTTGTAAAATCCCAGTCGAGTCTTTCACTTGATCTCCTAAATGAACCTTGATTAAAGTCTTCTGCTAAGGCTTCACAACTACTTCATCAAACCTTCCATCTACATCAAAGACCCTGGTAGTTACTGATACCATGGAGTATAATATTGTGGAAGACATGAAGAAAACTAGGGCCAATATCTCGCTACATGAACTTAGCAAAGTGAAGCAACAATAGAAAATACTACTTAGAGAACTAAATGCAGTTCCTACCATGCCCCTACCTATTCTTGTTGTATCTAAAGCTACTAAATGCATGATTAAACCCCCCACTCCGTCAAACAAAGTTGATCCTATAGATATCATCCTAATCGGTGATAGATCTAATTCACACACACCTCCTTTCCTCTTAACCTATGAAATTTTCAATAGGAACCTTCACAATTTATTGATTGACTCAGGAGCCTCTTCTAATATAATACTGACAACAGTCTGTGCTAAGTTAAACATGACTCCTCAAAAGTCTATTGTTCACATAGTACAACTTGACAAAACCAAGGTAGAGGTCTTAGGGGAAATAAATTCAGCTAGAATTTGACTTTCCTCAAATCCCAAAGTCTATCAAATAATTGATATATTGGTCACTGGAATTCTTGAATTCTACGGCCTAATTCTAAGGAGATACTAGTCCAAGAAACTCCATGGATATTTTGCTACAGACTGGTCTCACATGTGACTGCCCTTCAATGGAAAGCCAAATCAAATTTGAGTTGACTGAGAGAAACACCTAAAAAATACAGTGACTGAAATTGAAGGTGATAATGAGCCAGTAGCATTCAATAATAACATTATTGGGAATTATTTGGCTGAGTAAGTTTTTGGGAAATTTAAATCACATGAGTCTCCCTTTTTGGATAATGTTGTCACCTCACAAATTGAAAATTTCTCGCAAACAGATAATTCCAAGTGTAAAAATTTTGTAAATAAACCTGTAGTTGACACTTTATTTTTGACTTTATACTTTGATGGTTCCAAATCTAACGATGGTGCAGGAGATGGTTGTATCTTAATCAATCCAGAAGGATTAAAAACCATGTTATATTGTAGATTAGAATTTGAATGTACAAATAATACCGCAAAATATGAGGCATTGGTTCAAGGATTATATAAAGTAGTTGGCCTCAACATCACATATCTATAGGTTTTTGGAGACTCATAAATTGTCATTAAATAGGTAATAAGTACTATTCACTACCTTTCTATAAATCTTAAGAATTATCAATCATTATTCCAAGAACTTACATCACAATTTTTGGCATTTAATATTTCTCCTGTACCTAGAATGCAAAAAGCCAGTGTCAATCTGTTAACTAATGTTGTATCAAAACTCATACCATCTTAGGATTATAGTCCTGATAGATTTTACATTGAATTACTTTTTAGACCATCCATTCCTGACAATGTCACTAATTGGCGAGTCTTTAATGATGATTAAGATATTTTAAAATTTCTAACATCAGAGGGGTCATACGATGACCAAATCATAGATGAAAATGAGCACGACCTTTAGTTAAAGCAAAATGTTGATGAAAATCCAATACCCAAATTTGTAGTCAAATTAGAATATCTTTTTGATATCAAAGACAGATTTAAGAGGGTAACTAATGCCAAAATCCAAAACTCAACCCTGAGATTTGAATTAGTGAACCTTGGAACTGATGACAAGCCTCGGAGCATTAATCTACATCTCGGGTTATCCTCTATTGAAAGATCATCATTCATTTGATTGTTAAATAAATACAAAGGTATCTTTTCCTGGGATTATAATGATCTCAAAAATTATGATACATCTATCATACGACACACCATTCCTATGATCTCTAATGTTAAACCAGTGCAGTGGAAACGAAGGAAAATTCACCCGAACCTTGAAAGTCAAATCAAATCGGAGATGAATAAAATCCTTAAGGCCAAAATCATATTTCTTGTTAGGCATTAAAAATGGGCGTCCAATTTAGTGCCTATTAGAAAAAAGAATGGTAACATTCGTATATGTATATATTTTAGAAATTTAAATAAAGCATGTCAAAAAGACAACTTTTCACCGCCCACCATGGAACAAGTGCTATTGTCAGTAGCTGGCTCTGAGCTCATGTCATTTCTTGATGGATTTTCTGGATATAACAAAATCATGGTCCATCTAGATGATAGATTGAAAACCATGTTCAAAACTAAATGGGGAACACATGCTTATCAAAAAAGCCTTTTGGTTTGATTAATACAGGTGCCAAATTTCAAAGAGCTATAGATATACCCTTTAAAGAACTCATTAACAAATTAGTTTTTATTTACCTGGATGACATCATTGTCTATTTGATGAGCCTAGGTATTGCAACAAGAATGCTGCAACTCCCAGGGATACCAGCTTTACTTATCAACCCGGGGTTTGTACAAACTTGGAGGTGACAGTGCTATATGCACAAGTAGAAGTGAAGGTACTGCCTGTTGTCACTGCTCATCTGGCAAGGGACCCCAAGGGTTCCAAGCTAGACTTCTATAGGGTCACAAGAAGCTTGGTTTTGATGGAAGAAGAGAAAATCTATTCTAAGGGGGAGCTACTCTACTGCAGTAATGAAGAAAATAACTTGTAATGCTAACTCACACCAGACCCTAAATAACCATCTAAACAGCTATGTGAAACAGAATTGCTAAAACAACACTAATATAATGCTGTTATCTAATTTGTAGAAGTAAAAAAGCATCAAAACTAGACTAAGGGGTAAGCAAAGGAAACTATGGTAAGTCTATGTTTAACAAAAGAGCAGTCAGAGATCAAAATTGGTTAAAAGAGGACATAATGAGCAATAGTGCATAAGAACCGTTGGATCAGTCGGGTGAAAGGTAAATGAATGGATGAGATCGGATCGCAGGAGGGTACGTAGATAGATGGGCGAACAAGGTTAACTGAAAGGATGAACAATGGAGATTATGTCGCAGCGGTGGAGTGAATAGATGAATGAACAGGGTTAATACGGGATGAACAACTGAGATTATATCGCAAAGGTTAAGTCAAGAGATGGACAGAAAGGATTAATTGGCAGATGGATGACAGAGATTAGATTGCGGGCAAAAGAAATGTGCAGAGATGCTAGCAGGTTTGTGGAGGTGGTAAGCTGTATTTAGCGTGCCCTCAAAACCATAAGTTGCATTTTGAGATTTCACGAGATTAGCCTTACGGAGCGACATGTAGAACGAGAAAACCACTTTTCTCACGTGCTCTCAGCCAGATAATGGTCATACAAGTGTTCACGCGAGATTGCGCGACAGCTGTTGGATTAGGCTGGGTTGATCAACAGTGGAGATCAGCCAAGCTAGTTTGCGATCGGGTGAAGCGACAATCGTCGGATCAAGAGACAGATCGACAATGGAGATTAAAGTGGGAGAAGAAAACGTGCAAAATGATGAAGTGGGTTTAGAGGGTGGTAAGTTGTTTATCGCACACCCTTAAAGTTGTAAGCAACTTTCTAAAATTTTATATGATTAGCCTCCCTAGGCAACACGTAGCACGAGAAACCACTCTTATCATGTGCCCTTGGGCGAATAAATATCAAACAAAAATCCACACAATAACGCGTGGTAGCTGTCGGATTTGGCGCGACAAATCAACGGTGGAGATTTGAACAAGCTAGTTGGTGAGCAGGTGCATGATAGCCATCAGATCAGACAAGGTAGATCAAATTGGGCAGTGATTGGTCGGGTTTTGGTGTGTAAGATGTTAGGTTCCTATAGCAATAGGAGTCATAATTTTGAATGACAAAGGTTAAGCTTTGTAATATTGTACATACCTTTGCTTTCTACAAATGTTTTCCATATTAAAAAAATTAAAAAATGTAAAGAGGGTATGTCCTAAAAGAATAATCAAAGGACAAAAAGAATGAAAATAGATAAAAAAATGAGATATATGAACCCCAAAAGACAAAAAGAGACCATGAAAATGTGCAAGTCAAATTGCCACTACTATTTACTTTTTATGCATAATAAATGATTGTGTGCAGTTTACTGCTTATGCCACAATCCATGATAGTCAAAACATTT
>APFE031643195.1:0-10111 GCA_000404065.3 Pinus taeda | reverse complement strand
CCTACAAATCCGACTGAGAAGAAGAAATATGAAACAAATGCAAAGGCAGTCAATACTCTATTAGGATGTTTATCTCAATCAGAATTTGTCAAGGTTATGCAGTATAAATCCGCAAAAGAAATATGGGACAAGATTGTATTGAGCTATGAAGGATATGATCAGGTAGAACGAGAAAAACTTTAAACCCTCAGAATTCAATATGAAAATCTCAGAATGCATAATGATGAAAGTGTTGCTAACTATTTCCTTCATGTAGATGAGATTGTTAATTGTATGAAAAACTTGGGTGAAGAAATAAAAGAGATTGTTGTGGTTGAAAAAGTTCTAAGATCTTTATCCCCTAGGTTTGAATCTAAAGTTTCTGAAATAGAAGAAAAAGAGAATCTACGAAACCTTACAATGTCACAGCTTCACGGGATTCTAAGTGCTTATGAAATGAGGAAAGGAGGACCATCAGACAGGAGAGAAGCGGCTTTCAAGGCTTCAGGCAAAGGAGACTACTATGAAGAGGAGGAAGAATCAAATTTTTTCAAGAACCTTCAACGGGGTACTGGAAGATTCCGAGGTAAGTTACCTTTCAAATGCTTTGCTTGTGGGAGAGTCGGTCACTATGCTGCCAAATGTCCTCATAAGGATAATATTGACAAGGGGAAGGAATTTATTAGATGGAATAAGAAACATAATGTAACTAAGAAAAGTTATTACACTCATGAAGATAGTGATGGTTTTTCAAATAGTGATGAAGATGAACGAGGTAATAATTATAAACTTTTAGTGGCTTTTGAAGATGATGATTACATGGATGCTATAGATGTGGATGGATAGATTTTGAGAAGTTAGAATGTGAAATTGTTGGCCTTAGAAAAGCAATTGAGAAAACAAAGGCTCTTAATCTTAAATTTGTTAAAGGATTTGAAATTTTGGATGAGATTATCAATGTACATCGTTCTCCTCTAATCAAGATTGGTCTGGGGTATAATGGAGAAGCATCTCAAGCATCCACCTCAAGGAGTTATCTCGATGCAGCAAGGAGGAATGAGCAAAAGCCTAATGGAGATCACCGGGTAAAATAGGGACGAATTACATCAAGGATAAACAAAGACTACTAGGTAAATTAGGGGCAATCCACCTTAAGGGTGAACAAAAGCTACAACCAGCCACAGGTAAAATCTTCTCAATTTTCCTCAAGAATGGATGACAATAGAAACTACAATCATTTGGCAGGCAGATTTGATAATCAGAGGAGTTTCTTTAATGGCCAATGTTTCTCTTGCCATAACTTTGGCCACAAAGTAGCTCAATGTGTTGCCTGTAAGACAATCATGACTAGAGAAGCTCAAAAACAAAGAAGTGTGACTGGAATCATAAAAAGGACCTATAACAACTTTTCTGCCCTTGAAAATTAAATTGAATGTTGTATTTGTAATAACTTTGGTCATGAAGATTCTGAATGCAGGAGCAGGTTTTGGAAGACAACTCAGAAGGAACAAACCTCAAGTGCCAGAACATGGAGAATGAAGGAACCACTACCAGAAATATGTGGGATAGCTTTATATGTAGAAGGTCAAGAAAATCAATGGTACATTGATAGTGGATGTTCAAAGCATATGACAGGTGATCAAGAAAAACTTGAATCATATAGTGTTTTAGAAAAGGGAAAGAAAGTTTCTTTTGGAAATGATACCCCTGCAGGTCATAAAAGGGAAAAGGCACTGCTCAATTAAAAGAAAAAGGTCAAAGCTAGAAAATGTTTTGTATGTTTGATGGCTTGAAGCATAATCTATTGAGTGTCAGTCAGATGTGCAATAATGGAAACCGAGGTAATATTTCAATCAGATGGGTGTAGTGTTCGTGATCTTGATACATGAAGAACAGTGATCAAAGGCAGAAGAACTCCAAATAATTTATATATATTTGAAGAAGGACAACAACAATGCTATTTGAGCAAGGATGATGAACACTGGTTATGGCACCGAGGTTGGGGCATCTAAGCTTCTCTCAAATAAGGAAAGCATGCAATTACCAGGCAGTTCGTGGTCTTCCAGATATCAAGATCCTGACAACGCTATATGCAAATCATGTTAGTTTGGTAAACAAACCAAAACTAACTTCCCTGAGAAGGAAGGTTCAGCTAGCAGGCCTCTTGGGCTAGTCCATACAGATGTATGTGGACCATTTAGGACAAGGTCACCTTGGGGAGAAGAATACTTTATATTATTCATTGATGACTTCTCCATGATGGTTTGGTTAGGACTTATGAAGCACAAAGATGAAGCATTCGAAAATTTCAAATCTTTCAAAGCCTTGGCTGAAAACTAATCAGATCACAAAATTAAGTGCCTCAGGTTTGACAGAGGTGGGGAGTTTACCTCAAATGAATTTTTCGATTTCTGTGAAGAACATGGAATAAGAAGTGAGTTCTCTATAGCTATAACTCCTCAGCAAAATGGAGTATTGGAAAGGATGAACAAAACCGTTCAACAAATGGCTTGTGCTATGGTTGATGAGTCTGGAACTCCTACAACCTTCTGGGGTGAAGCTGCGTTTGTTGTGGTTGTTATTCTCAACAAAACAAATGTCTGAGTGAACAACACTCAAACTCCTCATGAGCTCTGGTATGGTGAGACTCCTTCGATAAAGCATTTCAAAATTTTTGGAAGCAAATGCTATATTAAGTATAATGATGAACAGCTTGGCAAACTTGAACCTAGAGCAGATGAAGGCATTCTCCTTGGTTATTCTCCACACAGCAAAGCATATAAGTGTTACAATAAAAGACTTGGAGGAATTGTTGACAGCATTGGTGTAGTGGTTGATGAAAAATGATACATTCCTAGGTAAGTAAATTATGAAAACATCGAAGAGGATGAAGACTACCCTCAAAATCATACTGATGATGAAGAAGAAAACTATGAAGAAGAAACCCATGAGGAGCCAGAGGAAAAGGTAAGGATAGAAGAAAAGACTCCTTCTAGGTATGTTCAAAAGAATCATCCAGAATCACAAATTTTGGGGCAAAAGGAGGTTGGCATGCAAACAAGAAGAACAATTGCAGAAGCTTCAAGCTATTTGGCATTACTCTCCTCCACTGAACCACAAAATGTAAGAGAGGCTTGCAAAGATGAATGCTGGGTCAAGGCAATGGATGAAGAACTTGAACAAATCGAAAAGAACAACACTTGGGAGTTGGTTCCTAGACCAAAAGATAAGAATATCATAGGGACAAAATGGATCTTCAAAAACAAGTTGAATGAAAATGGGGAAGTAATTAGAAACAAGGCCAGACTTGTTTGTAAAGGGTATGCTCAACAAGAAGGAATACACTTCGAAGAAACCTTTGCTCCCGTTGCTAGACTTGAGGCCATCCGAATGTTCCTTGCTCTCTCAAATTTTCAGAAGTTCAAAGTATTTCAAATGGACGTGAAATCAGCCTTCCTGAATGGAGACTTAGAAGAATAAGTGTACATTGAGCAACCAGATGGTTTCATTCTTGGGAATGATCCAAATCTTGTATGCAGACTAAAAAAGGCTCTCTATGGTCTTAAACAAGCTCCAAGGGCTTGGCACTACCGTTTGGACAAATATCTTCATCAACAAGGTTTTTCAAAAGGATCAGCAGATAGCAATCTTTATATAAAAATTGAAAATGACAAATTTCTAATACTTGTTGTGTATGTAGATGATATTATCTTTGGCAGCAATGAAGAAGCTATGAGTCAAAGCTTTGCCGTGGTGATGCAGAAAGAATTTGAAATGTCTTTGCTTAGAGAACTGACATACTTTCTTGGATTGCAAATCCAACAAAATGAAGGCGGTATCTTTTTGTCTCAAACCAAGTATCTCAAGCAGATTTTGAAGAAATATGGCATGGAAGATGCAAAACCAGTATGTACACCCATGGTTACAGGATGAAGCCTTAGTGCAAATGATGAATCAGCAGCAATGCATCAACCAACCTATAGATCCATGATTGGAAGTCTTCTTTATTTGACAGGTACCCGACCAGACATCATGCATGCAGTGGGAATAGTGGGAAGATTTCAGGCAAATCCTAAGGAAACCCATCTTCAGGCAGTAAAGAGAATTTTCAAGTATCTTCAAGGAACTCAAAACTATGGCTTATGGTATCCTAGAGATACAGATCTCACTCTTCATGCTTATACAGATGCAGATTGGGCTGGAAGCATGGATGATAGAAAGAGCACAAGTGGTGGTGCATTCTTTATGGGTTCTAGATTAGTATCTTGGTTCAGCAAGAAACAGAGTTCGATTGCTTTATCTACAGCTGAAGCGGAATATGTGGCAGCTTCATCTTGCTGCACTCAACTCCTTTGGATGATGCAAACCTTGCAGGATTTTTAGATCACTTGTACACCACCTATCTCCATCTTATGTGATAATACAAGTGCAATCAGCATTTCAAAGAACCCAGTCATGCATTCAAAGACCAAGCACATACCGATCAAGTATCACTTTCTCCGGGAACAAGTGTTGGAACAAAAGGTCAAATTGGAGTATGTTCCTTCTAAGGAACAAGTTGTTGATATTCTCACCAAACCATTGCCCAAGGAAACTTTTGAATATCTCAGACAGAAGCTGGGAGTAGTTGATGCATCATCTTGCTGTTAAACTTGTCTGTTTCAGAGAAGAAGTGGTGTACGCAAGTTGCCTGAGGAGGATCCGCGTACATACGTCGGTTTGTGCAGAGACAGTCGCGTATATGGAGGTTTGATGGATGTCTGTAGGGATAGGCTCTGGTTGAAGATATCCTGATATAGGCCATCCATCATAGGTTCAGGGGGAGCAGATAAACTTCTAATGATGCATTGTTGGCATTATCTTAGAAGCTTTTAGTTCTAGTTCACAACTATTATTAGTGGAACAATCGCAGAGGGAGAACAGAAGGAAATCATGGTTGCTGATCTGAATGGTGATTGACAAATGCTGCTGCTATCAATATTTGGTGACTTTTATAATTCCTTCTCTACATATTTCTTCTCTTTGTCATGTATCTCTATTATGGTGTCAAGGTCATGTAACGGCCTATTTTGGTTTCCCCACTATGCCTGGGATGAAGATGTAATGTACTTGGTTGTCATATGTAATTTTCTGATGTATCCCCACTTGGTTGGGTAGATGATCCCCACGTGATTGGGTGATGGATGTATGCATTGAGTCTTTTGATGATAGGAAGGTCTTTTATGATGTATATGTCATGGTTCTTCTTGAAGAACACCTTTTGCAGATCTTGCCTACAGTCAGAGGGAGCATTGTCAGCACAGCAGGGCAAAGATTTCAACATGTACTCAAGGGGAGCACAACCCTTTGCCCTTGATGACAAAGGGGGAGAATGACCTTGAGGATCTTGGGGGTTGCCATCAAGTCCAAAGGGGGAGATTGTTGGCATTATGGCACAGGTTTGGAGCCATGGCACAGGTGTTGTCCTTGATGGCAACTCTCTTTGGTAACAGATCTTAGTTCAGGCTTTTAGAATGAAGGAAAAGGCATATACGCAGGTTCATCTAGACTAAGGCGCGTATACATGCAGGTTAGATGTAACAAAGGTGCATATATGTTGGAAAACTTCCTTTTGGACCGTGGTAGTTAGTCCTTGGGATTTGAACCTATGGTTTTGGACCATGGCGTCTCGTCAGATGTGTTGATCCCTAGTATTGGGTCCATGGTATTGGTTTATTATGGTTTTGGACCATGGTATTGTATAAGGCCTAATTCTATAAAAGAGGAAGGAGATCATGTGGCAGAGGATGATCTGAATTATTATTGAATATCTGATAAAGTGCTAGATTTGGAATACTGGTAATTGGGTTATGGTGCAGATCTGGATCTGAATGAAGGAGGAACCTTAGCACAAGAGAAGGATAAGTTCTATTGATGGGTCATAATCTTTAAGCTTGAATGATAGTATATTTGTATGATTTTGGTCTGTTATATGTGACGCTTAACACTGATAATCTGGGTTAATTAGTGTTTGAATATTTGAAAGAGCGAATTATCCTTTATAGATCTGTACACATGTTCAGTGAAGCAAAGGTGCATATACACGCTGGTTTAGTGAATGAAAACAGCGTATACGCAGGTTGTTCCAAACACAGAAGCGTATGCACGCATGTTGCAGGTTATTGAAATAGCGTATATGTTTTGAGTTGTGATCTAGCTACTTTTGTTTATTGCTGTTGAGTTCTGGGTTCAGATTTTGGCGTGTGGTTTCTGGTACTGTGTTTTGGGTATAGCTGTCAGAGAGGTATCTACTTGATTTAGATCTAATTGGTGAAAAGGAGAATGGTTGATGATTGATTGGTGTTCATGGATCCAGTCTGAAAATTTATGAAACGTGGTCCCTAGAAGAAAGAGAAAGTTGTAGCCTTCTGTAGGCTAGCACCTACGTACTAGTATCTTGGCTAGTGCAAGAGCTAAAGGGGGTTGTAGCTCCCTTCCAGGAGAAGCTGGAGAACAAGAGAGGGTTGTAGCTCTCTGCAGGTTTCATCCTGTGTACTGGTAAAGGACTGCACTAGTACATTGTAAAAGAAGTTTCTAATTTAAAAGAAGATAGAGACGAAGCAGCAGGTGGTTTTCACCCACATTGGGTTTCCACCTTATATCTTGTGTTCTTATGTGTGATTTTATTTCTGCTCTGTTTTACTGCTTCTGGTTACTGGTTATTTGATTCTGAAACACAGATTAACAATCATCATTAGAAAGATAAAGTAAATTAAAAGTTTGCTTTGTATACTCGGGTTTCCTTCTGTATAGTTGCGTATATACGCAGGTTTAATTAACTAAAGTAGCGTATATCAATTGATTTTGAAAAAGGAATATTTCACTTGATAATACTGATTCAACCCCCCCCCCCCCCCCCCCCCCCTCCTCTTAGTATTATTTCCAACAAAAGGCTTTTCAAAAAAAGGCAAAAGTGGGAGGTAGCAACAAATCCACCTTTCTTTCCTTAATACCCAAAGAAGTGAATCTAGCTACCTTTGACAGATTTAGACCCATTTTGTTATGTAATGTCTCTTACCAAATTCTTGCTAAATTTCTTACAAACATAATTAAACCTCTGCTAAGTAAGCCTATTTCTCCCAGTCAAGGAGATTTCGTAGTAGGGAGACATATTTTGGATAATGTGATACTTGTATAGGAATCCATGCATTCCAGTCACCATAGGAAGGAGCAAGGGATGTTGATCAAGTTGCATATGACCAACGCCTTTGATCGAGTAAAACTATCATTTCTTTATAAAGTTCTTCTCTCCTTTGAATTCAGCCCAGATTTTGTGAACCTGATCAGGGCTTGCACTAACAAACCTTGGATCGCCCCGCTGGTAAATGGTCGACCTGCCTCTTATTTCCAAGCTTCAAGGGGGATAAGGCAAGGAAGCATGCTATCTCCCTTTCTATACATAATAATGGCAAACACCTTAAGCAACAAACTGATAGCGGAAAGAAACAAAGGAACTCTCCCGGGCATTTGACCGACAACTGGATTAGAACCAATCAAGCCTGCCTTGTTCATAGATGATTCTCTACTATTGGGAGGATCTTCCACACGAATAGCAAAGGAATTCAATGGGACCCTGCAAAGCTTTTGTGTCATTTCAGGAGCGCTTATTAATAAAAGAAAGAGTGCAGTGTATAGTTGGAATACAGAGGAGCAAACCATACTTCCAATTGTTAGAATCCTAGACTTTTCGAGCTATGCCTACTAGGACAAAATACAATACCTGGGACTACCTTTAACCTTGGGAGCTAATCAAGCCTCACTCTGGATTGAAGCCATCAGCGAGATCAAAACCAAGATAGCTGCTTGGGGTGGGCAGTGGCTCAACTATGCTGGCAAGCTAATCCTCATAAAGTCTGTCCTTTCTTCTCTCCCTATCTATCAGGCCTCCTTCCTCATGGCTCCAAAGACAATCATGGATCATATTTCACAGCTGCTCAAAAAGTTCTTATGGCAAGGAGGCAAAGGAAATGAGAGGAAATTTCACTTAGTTAGTTGGGACATAGTGAAAAGGCCAAAGCTGGAAGGAGGTCTCCAGATTAGAGACCCTGACCTGGCCAACATTGCCTTAGGTGGAAAATTCCTTTGACAGCTCTACTCTAATAAACACCATCGAGTCAGCCAATTACTTCAGAATAAATACTTCAAAGGAGCCTCAATGAGAAACCTCCAAGCGGACAGTGTTCCCAAAGGCACGCCGTTTTGGAACCTATGCAGAAAAGGGCTTACCACCTTCCAAAATCAGCTTTACATGGTGCCTGGAAATGGAGCAAATATTACGATATGGCAAGATAAAATCATGGGCAATTCCCCCCTCAAACATACAGTGGATCTAGTCGATCTTTGTGACTGGCTCTCCCAGCACGGCTTGCACAATCTTGCCGACATTTCTGCTTGGGACGGTCAGGGGAATTGGGAGGACTGGGTCTTCCCCAACCTACTAGCACATTTACTTCACCAAAAGCACCTTCTCTTGGATAAGATAAAGGGCTTGGCACCTATTAACTTACATGCATCGGATCTCTGGAGATGGGGAAGACAGGAATCTACACCCCTGCACTTGGCTTTACAGCCTTGCAATCCACACAGAATCAAGTTCTCAACCCTTCCATTTGGCAGCGCACATGGGATGCATATGGAATCCCCAAGGTGAATTTTTTCACTTGGCTACTTATTCACAGGAAAGTGTTGACATGTGAAAATCTTGCCCACGGAGGCATTATAGGGCCGCATTGGTGCATTTTGTGTAGATCAGCATCCGAAAACATGGACCACCTCTTTGTAAGTTGTGCCTTTGCCCAATCGGTATGGGCTTTCGTCCTTCACGGTCTCAACGCACCCGCCCCTCTCCAATGTACAATCATGGATCTCTTCTCCACCTGGATTGCAAGGTACCCTAGGACTCTCAGTGCACAATAACTGTGGAATTGGATCTAGCACTCCATTCCCAAGTTCATTTGTTGGAAGCTCTGGCTCGCCCGAAATAACTGGATATTCAACAATGTAACGTCCTCTCCCTTGTCAGTGGTTGCCAGAGCTAAGGCATCCTTGATGGAAGCTCTAGGAAACTACTCCAGCAAGTTAGACGATATCCTCATAACTAAAGAACGAAGCTGGTTGGGAACCCTTCTCATTCAGGACAGTAAGAAAGTACCTGCTCGCCCCACATTCAATCCTGCTTAGTGCATTAGAACATTGGATGTAGAGTTCCAAAGCTAGTGGAGGAAGCACGAAAAGGTAACCGTTTTCTTCGATGGAGCCTCTAAAGGCAATCTAGGGATCTCTGGTGCAGGTGGAGTGGTCTACTCTCAGGACAGCTCCCAAATAGATAGCTATAGTTGGGGACTAGGATGGAGCACAAACAATCAGGCCGAAATTCTCGGGCTTCTTAAAGGCTGCCAAATCGCACAGGAGCATGGACACAAAGCTCTTCAAGTCTTCAGGGACTCAGAGCTCTTGAAAAAGACATTAAACTTAGAGGATCACTTTAACAATCCGGCTCTCAATAATACTCTCCAGAGGTTGTGTTATATTCTTTCCACATAGTTAACAGGGGGTTTGAGGGGTACCCGTAACCCCACTTTATGGAGTCCGGGGCAGCGCCCCGGAAAATTTTGGTTTTGTACCCTATGTTAGGTTGGGCGGACCCACCTATGGTTTTGTGCATGATTTTCGCACATGTTTTTTGGACGCGATGGTTTTCGGTCCATGGTTTTGGACGCGATGGTTTCGATCCATGGTATTAGATGCTTCGGCATGTGTAAATATGTATTGTAACATTCAAAGGAACATAATGGAAAATCAAGATGGTAGTCTCGGTTTTGGGATCCAATGGGAAATCTCTGTGTATACGTGTTTTATGTGTTATGCTCTCACATTTTTAGTTTTCCTGTGACTTAGAATTCATATGCAGGTAATTTCCGTATGGGGTTAAAACCTACATTTGGTATCAGAGTTGTTTTGGCTTCAAGGGGACGCCTTTGTTGCTGAGGGGTTTCGCTCGGGCCTGTGGTAGACCCTGTTCAGTGGGAGATCTGCGAGATCGATTCTGGTGGTGAAAGAAGATGGCGAGCAGCAGAACGATAGAGATTGAGAA
>APFE031643193.1:2299-17666 GCA_000404065.3 Pinus taeda | reverse complement strand
AAGCATGCGCCACAAAAGAAGCCAGTAACCCCAAAGACTTTTATTTATTTATGTGAAAGATGAGTACAAAATCCGGCAGAGTCTCCGCCAGCCCAATAGCTCGTTCTATCCTTAATAAGAGCCCAAGGCTCATATAAATAAGAAAATGGGAGATGATCCCAAGGAAAATTCCAATGACAAGTGGCACAAAGGTGAAGATCCCAAGACCATGTCAAATTCCAAGTGGCTTATAGGACTGTCCATGTGCTGGAGATAACTGCCTCTAAACTGCTGTTAATTGGCTGCCTTTAAACTGCTGTAGATTGCCTCTAAACTGCTGGTTGAACATGTGTTAACTATGTGTAAGCTGCCACCGTAACTTGTTGTCCACGTCAACATGCTCTGACTGCCAACTTGTTGTTTTAATTGCTATATTAACTTGTTGTTTCACTGCCCACAATGTTGCGTGTGATGACCTGTGTTAAACATAGCTCTTTGACTACCGTATATGCCTTAGACTGCTGCCCACGTAAAACTGTTGAACATGCCCACGTAGATGACTGCCTTTTAAACTGCGTACGGACTGCTCTGTCCAGCGTGGAGGTCGTTGTGGGCCAGCGTATTGGTTGTGAGCTGAGTTGACTGCGTATTTCATGGTGGGCTGAGGTGGGGTCCATACCCACTCATTTTACTTTATACTTTCCACCTTATAACTTTTACAACATTCGAAAATTAAATCAAAGTGAACTTCAAAAATTCCATTGCCTTATGAACTCAACGCTAGCCCATTTGACTTTGACTTTCTTTGACTTTGACTTTCTGTTGAAACTTTGACTTGAGGTGGGCCCCACATTGCATGCCACATCACCCTTGACTCTCTGCTTAATTTCCATGTCAAAATTTGACTTATTTTGACTTTGGAAAAATTTATAAATGTTTCCAAATTTTTCCAATTATTCATTTTTTTGAATTTTTTCTTCATTTGTGCTACTGCCACTTGAAAAATCGGCTTTTGAGGGACTCTGAGTCATTTTTTGACCCCCAAAGTAGGCTCTAGGAGAATGCTGGGCCTCTGAGGATGAATTTCGAGTGGTTATACGCCCCAGACATTTCCTAAGGCCACTTATTTATGCCTTTACATAAAAAATAATTAAAAAATCCCGTTTTGCGGGAAATTTTTAACTATTAAAATATCCTACTTAGACCTAGCCAAATTCCACGAAACTTTTCGTGTGATCTAGTATGGTAATATACATCGACCCTAGACACTAAGATGTGTCAGGGGCTCAATCTTCAAACCGTCACCTCGGCTTTGGGGTGTGCATGAGTGAAAAAATCCAGAGAATTATCCCCCTCTGAAAAAGAAAGGGAAACGAAAGGGATAATTAACCGGATAAAAAAAACACTCCAAGGTGTACTTGTTTGCTGATCGAGTCCCACATCCTAGGCCTGTTACAAATTCAAGAAAATCATCATACTAGCATCACTTATTACAATTCCCCGCAGGGTTTGGAATCTGGGTACAAAGAAGAAAGATGATGAGAAGATAGAAGGAGAGTTAAAAAACTCTGTTGACTGATGACATCTGATGGTACAAGTGTCCTCTGGATCATCCTTGGGCATGGAGTCTTCACATAATCATCAGATGCTACTCCAGTAGTCAACAGTGCCCTAGGGATTGGAGCCTCTAAACGCAAGGTTGGTGCCTTGAGAAGATAGGGTTGGTGCCCTAGAGGTCGGAGCCTCACAAAAGTCCAAGTTGGTGCTTGGCAACAGGTTGGAGCCTGGGAGATTGAAGATTGGTGTCTTCATCTAGGGTTGAAGCCCTATATACATTGTACTTGATTTATTGTGAAAAAGAAATTAATAAAAGCATTTATTCTTATTGTTCTTTTGTGTTCTAAATATAAATGATCTAACTGGTAAAAGTAACAATTGAAAAGAAATATTGATTCACCCCCGTCTCAGTATTTCCCACAATTGGTATCAGAGCCAGTACCTTCACGTAAAGCCTAACAA
Source organism: Pinus taeda (assembly GCA_000404065.3). Classification (NCBI taxonomy): domain Eukaryota; kingdom Viridiplantae; phylum Streptophyta; class Pinopsida; order Pinales; family Pinaceae; genus Pinus; species Pinus taeda. The sequence continues at coordinate 15,668 of APFE031643193.1, read as the reverse complement.
CTTGAAGGTTGATCATTAGGACACAAATGGTGAAGTCAAGGAAGAAAGTCTCCAATCCTCCTAAAGATGTGTCTCCCTCAACCACCAAAATTGAAGTCAATCAATTTGTGAAGGCTCCATTGTTCAATGGAAACTTTGATATATGGGAGGCAAGAATGAGGAATTTCTTAAAGACTCAAAGCATTGAAGTCTGAAAATCGGTGATTGCTGATAGCAAGATGGATGGAGAATCCAAGGAACATAATAAAAAACTTAAAAGCAATGAAAGCAATCTTGAATGGGCTACCTAATTCTATGAAGGCCAATTTTGAAAAATGTTCGTCAGCAAAAGGCATATGGGATAAACTTCATGATCTTCACTCAAAAGGAGCATTGACAATGATCTCTAGTCAAGAAAATGATGGAAAACAAGAAGGAAATCTAGAGCTGATCAAAGAAGCTGAAGATAAGAGTGATGACATCAATGCTAAAGAAGACCTAGAAGATGAAGCGAATGAAGAAGATTTTGAAGAAAATCTCCTCACTGAACTTATGGCTGCCATGGAAGATATTAACAATTTGAAAAAGGAAAATGAGGAACTTAAGAAAGCACAAGTTGGTGACCAAGACAAGACAAGGAAGGAAGTTGACCTTGTCAAGCTTCAAGTACAAGAAAGAGATGAGGAGCTCCCCAAGATTAAGGAAGAATTTCATCAAAACAAGAGAAAGCATCATGAAGAAGTCATATCCATGACAAATCAATTAGATAAGGCAAAGAAACAGGAAGATACCTTGTCAAGCCACCTTGAACAAAGGTACAAGAGCTTGAACAAACTTGAAATAGAGATTGGTCAATACAAGGAAGAGGTCTCCTCCCTTAGATCTCAACTAGAAGAAACAAGGAAACAAGCACGAGGAGTTGAGAAGGTGATGGAAGCTTTGACATTCATAAAAGGACAAGTTGATGAAATAGAAAAGGAGAGAAACACCATGATATGCCAACTAGAAGAAAAGGATGATGACATCACCAAGTTAAAATCAGAAATCATTTCTCTTAAGGCCCAATCATGTGAAGCAACCAAGATGAAGGAAGAAATGGAGATCATACTATCAAAGAAGGATGAAGAATGCAAGAACATGAAAGAAGAAATTGTCTTTCTTAAAAAGGAAGTTGACTTGTTGAATAAGAACTTGAAGAGTTCTCAAACCCTAGATGACATCCTAAGTCATCAAAGGTCTCCCCATGATAAATCAAGGCTTGGCTATGCAGGTGAATCCTCAAGCAAGAATGATAATGCTTCAAACAATAAGGATGTGAGGAAGCCTAGAAGAAATGTTGATGCTCCCAGAAAGGCAAGAGTCAAGTTGACATCAGAAGAAATCCTACTGTGATGCAGGAAAGTGTTCCCTCTGCGGACAAATGCAACCCCTCTAGCCCTAGAGTGGGTCTAGTCACAACAAAGACAGATCAACAATAGATTTCCTTAAACAATCATTGTCGAAGGCCTACCTCAACCAGTGGTTGATGAAGTTCCATTGCGCTGCTCCAGCTTCCGTTTCCTTCTTCTCAACGAGTGATCAACCTGAAACAATGCAAAGAAAATACAACAAAGCACGTAACCGAAAAACAACAATGATCTATTTACTCACAAAGTCAAGAAGTCATGAGCTATCAAGTAAATTACATACAAGACATAGGAAAATATCATTGTATTAATAATAAAATGAGAGCAAGCTTACAACTGAGTCTGGACGTCACAAGCCTTCTAAGAGAATCCAGCCAGTATGTTTCTCAAGTATTCACTCTTCAAGGATGAATCTCCCAACATACAATGTCTCTCTCTCACTCATAAGCTTTAACACAAAGCTAAGGTCACTCCACAACCTTCCACAAGCTATCAACAATCCCACACTTGTCACACCCACACCAGCTATCTATCAAAATCACTAGCAGCACTGCTCAACCCAAGGAATTACTAACTAGCTGATCATATTACTAACTAGTCTCCATGAAAAGTGGAAGAGAGAGCTCATCCTCAAGTAAGGTAGCACAAATGATAGAACTGCCATACCAGAGGAGGAAGGGCGACACAAACTATGCCAACAACCAGGTCGGGATACATCCAGAAGGCCAACTGTTGGAACAAATTTGCCCAATCGGAATCGTCGCGGGACGTAAACTGGTTACTCGCGACAGCGTCGCGATGAGGCAATTCATGCAGACTCGTCGTCACAAGAAATAACTCATAACCTCGCGCCGAGTCTAGAAATCCGACCGTCGCGGGAAACAAATGTACACCTGCGACGAAGTCACGATGAGACCGTTATGGACATGGGAACGTCACGTATATTAATGGTTTTCTCGCGACAAGGCAGAAACTTAAGGAATAAGGGTCATCTGCAGCAACAGAGAGCGCTTTGCAGCAACAGAAAGTGTTTGCTTATCAGTGGGAAGATATGAACATGTTGATTTGACACATGACATAGTAGAAGGACTGAAATGAGGACAATGACAAATTACTGCGTAACAGATGCCCCCTAAAACGTGAAGCCCGAGAGAGTGGGAGGGGTGAAATGCTTTACGAAACTGTCTGAACTGGAACCACCTTGAAGATCCTGCAGGCGCAAGTACAACTGATATCTGTAATAGTGAAACACATATAGTCTAGGCATGGGCGCAACCATCCATAGGACATATAAAACTTGGTTTGTGGTATGGACACAGCCACCCAGCTGATAAGACCATGATAATAATAAAGGTATGGTCGCAGCCATCCATGAAGACTCAGGTATGGTCGCAGCCATCCATCAAAGAGTCATGTAATCACGAACCAATCAACGCAACCCGAACATGTGTAACCTTAGTTCGGGGTCTTGAAACCCATCCGATGCATAGTACAAATTCTAGTGTGCGAACAGATGTGTTGAAGTCGAGCATGATAGAAAGTCGCTTGATTACCGGCCAATGATGTAAACCGTTAACAAGCGCGAGAGAAACCACCAATAATGTCAATCGTTCTCAAGGTACTGCCCAGTACAATCCACCAAGTGTGAACAATGCACTGAAGTCGAACACTCGTGGAATCACCCAATCAAAGACCAATGAGGAAGGTCTATCGTCGGCCACGAAGAACTTGCCATTGAGGCATGCAAGCTCCAAGGTACTGAAAGGGATCTCTAGATCAATCTCCTGGATAATGAGTGGTGTCGACAAGAGATGATCCGTCGCAGGAGGACCATGATGTTTCCCCCACCAACGACATGAGATAAGGAACAAGTAGTAGATGGTGAAACAGAAGATCAGAGGAGGAGGTAAGGGTGTAAACTGCAAAAAGATTATACTCTTGAACATAACGGCAACACGAATATGGAATGTGGCAGCATTTTGTTATCAAGGGATCAGAGGCTTGATGGAAGCAACATGGATCAGATGGAATGAGGCAAAATGACAACCCAAAACCACGAAAGGCCAGATGACGATGTATGGATATCCCAACCCGACAAGAAACAAAAGTGTTGATGATCAAGAGTGACTAGCTGCCATAGATAATCAATGATGATTTCCAAATTTTCCCCCACCATTTCTGGCGAGTACCCCAATTATTTTTGAAAACAAGCTTGAAGGGGATAGCATATGCTTGTAATATAAGTTCGACCTTCGGTCGAATCCAACCTAGTAATAGTTTAACGAGCCCCAAGGAGGAGAAGCTCAAGTCTCGTCATGGTGACGAGTCCAATGTCGTCAGGGTTTAACGAGTACGACATAGGTAAAACTCGGAGTATTTTTCATGTTTGGAGAGTTTGAAAAAGACACGGAAAATGAAACTCCAGGGGGGTCCTTTTTCGTAGATTTGTGTCCCTCGAGCCTGAAAAAGCATAAAACAATACTCGAGAGAACCGCTTGATCATTACGACCAAGGAGTACTTTTCGTAATTAGTGACCTCGATCCGAAAGAGTAGAAAAGCGATCGAAGACACGTCATTTCGTAACCACTATCGGACTTGAAACGACAAAAGTCCGGCAATCTTTTTGCGTTTACAAGGTCGAAAAAGAGCTTAAAGCGGACCGCCTCTTATTTTGTTTAATGAGCCAAAAGGAATGACTCGGCAACCTTTTCGTCTTTTAAGTCGGAAAAGAGCTTAAGAGGACTTTGAAAAATACGGATCAAGTTTATACGAAGTATGACATAACCTCGCCACCTGTAGTTCTACACAAAACACGTCAACTGTAAGACCCATTCGACATAAATAGATAATGTATGTGGAAAGTATGGTCAAAAACCAGAAAACCCTAATTAAAAATGCGATATAAATGAAAAAACCCACACCCTAAAGTATAATTTTTAATTTTTTCAAAAAAATTACTACAAAAAGGGGTGGTGTAATTCATTTTTTACCATTCACATTGCACATTTTTACCTTTGGGCATTGGAGCACCAACTTGAGCGAATTCCTTAAGCTGATTCCGGCACCATCCATCCACGGTTCGTCCTGAAACCTTCGTCAAGTAAGTACATTCTCCCTTGCGCTGCATTTCAGTAGTTTTTTATGCAATTTAGTGTTAGATAGGTGGGTTTAGGCGGATTTTCAAAATCGGAGTCCGCCTCTCAGTCGTCGCAGAAAAGCCGCTCGGGTTCGCGACGACCAAGTGTAGTTACACGCACCACCTCCGTGATCGTCGCGAGAAACAGATGTACTCTTGCAACGATCGCGGGAAAAATGAACTATTGACTCTGCGCCGTCGCCGCTGTTTGGAAAACAGCTGCGACGGCGATGTGAAGTTGAATTTTTGAGACTAACTAACACGTCCTTCAAGTCTGGATCTACTGTTAGTCTACCCATGCACCTTTTTTTTCATGATTATTCATCGGATAACAGCTCATGCTCGTTGATCCAATAGACGTGCCACCTTATCTTTCTCATTTCCATCCCGCATATCAAGGTGTCTTTCCAGTACATGGAAAAAAACCTAATAACACTTCTTATTATTAGTCCTGTTGTCCTGCCTGGAGCCTCCTGATTGGCACTGTGCTTTAGTATTAGCCTTGGTCGGGAAACAAGCATTTGAGACTATCTTGGTGCAGGATTGTCCCCCGCTCGGGGCCCTATGGACAATGCTTCTTTATCGCTTTGGTTTCAAGCAGCAGAGAAACAAGCTGCCTTCAGATACCTAGTTTTGCCAAGCATTTTTTAGTCCCATGGATGGCCTGCTGGAGCCCTATGGACAACTCTTGCTTTAGTCTTCTTGGTCCACTATCAAACTTAAGAAGAGTCCTTTCTTGCAGCAGCCGGAGAAACCAGCCCTAAGAGAGTTCTTCTCCAGCATAAATTATGGATTTAAATCTATGAAAAGAGTTCTAATTCATTTTCTTTTAATGCAAGACAACATGGCATTCATTTGGCAGGAACGAACGCATGATGTCAACGACGAACAAGCATTCGCTAATGCTGAGTGCCGAAATGCTTTAAGTGCTTGCGAGCTACTAAATTATTCCTCACTCCGCATCTTCAAGCCCAACCTGACTTGTTAGAGCTGTTGATTCGTGCTTGGAACCCAACGGATAGAAAATTTGTCATCTGGGGCAAAGACATTGAGTTTGATGCTACAGACATCTATTTCTTGACTGGATTGTCCCGTCGCGGTGAGAGGCCTATTTTAGAGGGCCAACGAACTGGCGGGGAATCACTGGACATGTTGATAGCTCGGGTGTGCCCAGGGGCACGTAAATCAAGTACTAGCGGGAAATTGGAGATTCCCTCAGTAGAGGACCTGATTCTTCGTTTGGTTCTATTTATTGTGACGAGAGCAGCAGGCTCCTAGGCCCAGCATGAGGCAACAAAGACCCACCTTCGGTTGGCTCTTGAGTGCCTTAACCCGACGATGTACAACTGGGCTGAGGCAGTGACAATCAATATGTAGAGGCAGCTCACCAAATGTCGTCGCGGGGAAGCAAAGCAGTTTGGTTACGGGTCTATTCTGATCTTGCTCATGCTGGAGCGAGTCCCGTCACTTCAGTTACAAGATATGGATTTAGACGATCCGAGACCACGGGAGACCCGGATCACTCACTGGGCACAAGTCATACCGCGAGGGGGTGGCGGTCGACCAGTGCCATGGGGGGGACTATTCCGAGCTGAATCGCCAAACGACCTTCGTCGAGGATTAGCCATATGCATGTATGGATTTTCGAGGAGACCGCGACATGATGCTACCCGCTGGCGAGTAGTGGGACAATGGAGGTAGACACTCAATCACACTATTTTTTGGATTTTGTCTTTTATGATGTTTTTTAAATTTTTCATGCGTATGCCTTAATAATGTATCTTACGTTACTGCAGATGTGGAACCAAAGAGGCCTGTGGGACTAGCTCGGGAGGCACGGAGGGAACCACAAGTCATCAGAGAGCTGGCCTTGGTTCCTCCAGCTGGCAATTCAGTGGAGACAGTGGCCTGTAATCTTGAGGGCCTGACAGAGGGGATCCCAGATTACAGGGGGATCGAAGAGGTTCCTCTGGAGTATCAGATACATACAGTAGTGGTGATACCTAGGGTGCATAGACTCTTGAGACGAGTCGCACGAGCGGTGGTTCACTGTAGGGAGCATAACCCACTGCAGTAGACACCTAGGTTTTATTTGCTACTAATTTTTTGAGAGACATGTGTCTTGGATGTACACAAACTTTATTTTTTGACATATGCACTTATTTTTTAGCGTCTCGATGCGCCATACACGAATATATTATTATATATATATATTATATATATATGCTACTTATGGTTCATTATTGTGTCTAAATGCTTCTGTACAATGTTTAATTTACATGTTGTGTAAATGTCTGTCTAATACATGATATGTTAATGTATCAGTTAACATGTTTAATCTTCTTGGAATATGTTGATATGTAATAAAATCAAAACTTCTTTTCAATAATTTAACACGTAAATACAACCTTAAAATCCGATGATCTTTGACAGAATAACGCCCATTGAGTTGGTGGATGACAAGTCGAGAATCCAGATTTACAGCCAACGCACGAATATCGAGGTTAATTGCCTCAATCAGCAATTCAATAACAACGTTGTATTCAGCGACATTGTTTGTGGTGCAACCCAGACAAACGCCCTGAAGATCTACTAATTCACCATGAGGATCGTAGATCACCCATGCCACAGAAGAAAGATTCCCGGTACTACAGCAGGCACCATCAGCGAAACCAACGTAAGGTGTACCAGACATCTACACAAGAAGTAAAAAGACACAATAAGTGGCAATTATGCCTACACACCAAGCCGTACAAACAAACACACACTGAAAACACACATGCTGAAAGACATAGCATGTACAAGTCAGATGCATGGGAGTCATGCATAATAGTTTTTCAAATAAAGCTCGTTTCGGGGCTTATCTAGAGGGTTCCCTTCATAATCAATCAGCTCATAGGCCCCTTTTTGCAAAACTCGTTTCACAATATAAGGCCTATGCCACATAGGCTCGAATTTGCCTGCTCCCAGCTTATCATTTGCTTGATCATAGAGCAGGACTAAATCTCCTTCAACAAAAGAATGAGGATGGACAGTATGATCAAAGTGAGTTTTCACTCTCTTCTTCTATGCTTCAATGGCTAGAGAGGCTAGTCGATGAGTTTCGTCTAACCGCTCTAGGTAGAGAAGACGTTCTTCTACCAGAGTAGTGTTGGGGAGTCATTCGACGGCTAATTTAAGAGAGGGGATCTCACACTCAATCGGAAGGGTGGCCTCCAGACCGTAGACCAATTGGAATGGGGTGAACCCGGTGGCATCCTTCACTGAAGTTTGGTAGGCCCATAAGGCGAAGAACAGCATCAAATGCCAGTTGGACTTGTGCATGCCAATGGTGCGTTGAAGCATCGTGACTAAAACTTTGTTGACGGCTTCCACTTGGCCATTGGCTTGAGGATAGTACGGTGTTGAGCTATCATGCCGTAAGCCCAGCTAGGTTGTTAACTCAGTCATCATATGATTACGGAAATAGTTACCGTGATCAATGACGATAACCTGAGGGACTCTGAATCGTGAAATAACATGATTAAATAAAAATTGCGCCGTTGTGTGACCGTCTTCAGATAGTGTAGGCATCGCCTCGGCCCATTTCGTGAAATAATTAGCGGCAACGATGATATACCCATGCCCCCCAGCCGTGCGAGGGTTACAAGTCATATAATCAATGCCCCATTTGGCAAAAGGGTCGACGGTAACGACATGGTGCAAAGGAGCAGGAGGCACGCACATCTTCCGTTGGTAGATTTGGCATTCATGACAAGAGCGGACAGCAAGAATGCAATCCTTAAAAATAGAAGGCCAAAAATAACCAGCACGGAGAATCTTCTACGCAGTAGCATACCCGGACATATGACCACCATAGGCGCCGGAATGGCAGTCATTTAAAACTCGTTCGGCTTCCTCGAACGTTAAACATCGGCGGAGAACAGAGTCTGTGCCGAGACGGTACAGGGTGTCCCCAATAATGCAATAAGGTTGAGAATGATGGTGAATCCGTCGCCAAGCATCCATGGACAAATCTGGACAAAGAGAGGACATTTGAAGATAGACAATAATATCCCCGTACCAAGGATCGAAGGTACTAATCAAGAACAGAGTTTCATCCGGAATATGGTCCTCTAACCGAAAGGGCGCGGTAACAGATGGTAGGGAGCAAAGCAACTCAGCGAAGATGAGGGACTTCTTAGACTTGGCAGTAGTGAACTCCAAGTCGAACTCTTGAAGGATGACAATCCACTTGGAGTATTTGCCCCCTAGTAACTGACGTGACAAGATGTATGTCATTGGGTTGCAATCAAAAATCACCGTCATGGTGCGCAATAATATATAATGGCGAGAACGTTGGACGGTGCAAACGGTGGCCAATGCCCACTTCTCGACATAGGCATATCGAGTTTCCGTATCAAGCAAATTGCGGCTGAGATAGTAAACAACATGCTCAGTACCATCATCATCGTCTTGAACTAGAACCATGCCGATGGTGGTATCAACAGCGGCTAAATACAGAGTGTAATCCTGGTGATAGTCAGGGGGGCGTAACAAGGGAGCAGAAACAAGGAGGGCCTTGAGGTGCTCAAATGACTCTTGTGCAGCGGTATCCCAAAGAAAAGGGGTGTCCCGCTTTAATAACTGTGTATAGCCTTTGGCCACTTCAGCGTAATTCGGAATAAATCGCCGTAAAAAATTCGCTTTCCCCTGCAAACTCTGCAACTGCTGCAAAGAAGCAGTCGGAGGAAGATTCAGGATGGCTTCGACTTTAAGGGGATCCAGATAGATACCCTCCCGAGAGATGATGAACTTGAGAAGTCTGCTGGATTCTACACAGAAGACACACTTATGCGAATTAAGACGGATACGATAGTGTCGACAGCGAAGAAATATTTCGCCAAGGTGGGTTGGATGGTCTTGGCGTTTCGCTGAATGAGCCAGAAGGTCATCCAGGTAAAGTTGCACAATGTGTCGAATATCATGAAACGTGTAAGACATTGCGCGCTAGAAGGTGGCACCGGCATTTTTTAAACCAAAGGGGAGCTTTTTGTAAGCGAAAGTGCCCCACGGACAGATAAAGGCAGTGTTGTGTCGATCCGCAAGCGAGATATTAATCTAGTTATAACCAGAAAAACTGTCCATAAATGAATATGTTTCACTCCCGGCACACTCATCAATGAGCTGGTCAATGAAGGGTGTAGGGTAGTTGTCTTTGGGACAGGCACGATTAATGTCACGATAATCAACACATACCCTAATAGTGCCTTGTTTTTTAGTCACAGGGACAATATTAGAGACCCAATCTGTGAGCGGGATAGGGTAAATGAAGCCAACCTTAAGAAGATTTTCAACTTCGGCTTTAATAGCTGCAGCGTTTCGAGGGTGCACAGGGTGCAGACGCTGTCAGACAGGTTTAGCACCCGGATATGTAGGTATTTCATGCACCACGATGCTAGGATCGATGTCGGGCATCTCTTCGTAAGACCAAGGGGACACATCACGAAATTCGCGAAAAATATCAGTATAAAGCCGAATCTCCTCCGGAGTACAAGTTACTCCAACATGGATGTGCTCGACAATCCCTGGTTTAACAGAGATGTCGATTGGTTGAGTTTGCGTAATGTTTCCCATATTCCCTTAGAAGACACTTGATGAATTTGGATAGGTGTCTCAAGGGGTTGAGATGGGAAACAAGGAGCAAACCGCTCGAGACAAGTAAGCATTTCCCGATGGGTAGGGAGAAACGAGGAACGATGGTGATGATCAGACCAAAGGGGTTCCTCAAAAGACATGGTCTCAATAATCACTTCATCAGTAGGAAAAATTTCCTTTAAAGGGTCCGAAGAAGCGCCATCTCCAAGCCAAGGGGATTGAACGTACGAGTCGAGAGCTCTGATCGAAGGAGCAAATTCAGGGGATGGAGCCGATGCAGAAACAATTTCGACGAAGTTGAGCTCGGCAGGACTCAACGGCATCTCATCGCCCCAGGATTCTATCTGATCAACAGGAGGAAGAACCCAAGGATCAGACCGAAAAGAAATCATATTAATCGAAGCGATGTTGGGAGGTGGGAGTGAAAAAACACCCATAAGAGCAGGATCTTTAAAGACTCCGGCACCCACACTCTCACATGGAACAGAAGTATGCTCCACGAAAGGCACATTGCCATCGGAGGAAGAAGAGGCGAAGAAGGACAACTGGTCTACTGTGACGATTTTCCCCTGATGAGGAAAACGAATAACAAGAAACAGAGATGAAGCCACGGCTCGCATGGCATATGTCCAGCTTCGTCCTAAAAGGAGGTTGTAAGTTAAATTGGCATCGACAACTTCGACCTCTACTTCAACCGTCTTCCCCTCCAGAGTAATAGGCAAGCGTTGAAGGATACCATAAGGACAAGACTCTCTCCCATCAAAGGCTTCCAAGGTCGTGGGAAACTGGCTCAGAGTCGGAGAACCGATAGCCTTCCAACAAGCAACAGACATATTGCAAGTAGAAGCGCCTTCATCAATGACTGTGCGGTGAATAGTTTTAAGATTGATAATGACTTGAATAGGTGAGGCAGTCTCGGTACATGACTCTCTAGGTCAAAAGTGATCAAATCCGAGTTGGCCGGGTCAATGCCACCGATGGCTGATAGCAAGGACTTCCTTTGGGAGGGGCAGCTCTTGAGGACTTCTAATGCGGTTATAGCTAACAGAGCCTGGGCTAAGTCCTCAACGATGCTATAATGCTGAGCAGCACGAGCATTAGGGTTATAAGAAGACTTCCGGAGCACCCCTTTAGGAGGGGGTCGGATGACCGCTTCAATGCTAGGTCGCTCGATATGGAGGGGACCGGAACTAGATGGAGGAACACTAGAGGGGACCTCAGTTTCCTTCCCGACAGGCAACAAATACTCTTTTGCCCGAGTACTAATGTGGACGGAAATCGTCTCAGCCATAAATAGCTGAGAACTAAAGGGAGAAGAGGATTGAGATGGATCAGCCACCATTTGAGTTTGTTGCGAGGGAAAAGGTTCTTTGAGCACGACAGGAGTCCCGGGGGCACCTTTCAACAAACGACTAACTTCAGACCGCCTCAGTTAGACTCTGGTATAGTGATCCTCGTCACAGATAAGGCAAGGATACTTAGGCTTGCATTTGGCACCTTCCTTGAGTGGAGGTTTAGGGGAATCCTGCTTTAGTTGGTCGGCCTTATCCTTTCCTTTTCCCTTCTTTTTTCCTTTCGAAGCTTTGTCCGCCGTGGTAGATTGAACGGCGTTAACCTCGGAAGTGTTACCAAAATTGGATACGGCCTGAGAAGTGTTTTCATTTGAAACATTCGACTTTTGCTTCCCAGGGTTCGCGGAAGATTTCTTAGAGGACGTATTGACAGAACCGATGATGCCGTCAACAGATGGTGCTGACGGGGCATTGGAAGTTTCGCACCTCGGTGCATCTGGAAAAATATCATATAACGTACTAGACTGGGTGTAAACCAAGTTAAGGTACTGAGCACACGCAATAGCTTGCTCTTCAGTTACACATGCCCCCATAGCAATGTCTGTTGGGTCCTATAATACTAGTGATTACCCCATTACTATTGTAGTTGTACCCCTTATTAATATTGTTGTGCCCCTATTAGCCCCATATTGTTATTACTGTGCCCCATAGAATCTCTCTATTGTTCTTTTTGTGGCTTTATATTATTATCGTTAGGTCCACTAGGTTATATTGTGACTCCTTAGACTCCTATATATAGAAAGGAGGTTTTGTCATTTGAATCATCCAAGAATTGTTCATTTATGTAATGTAAAGGAGGTTGGCGTTGATCTATCTTTTCTTGAGCTCGTTTCATAACATTTGGTATCAAAGCTTTGGATTCTAGGGTTTCGCTGCTCCAAATAGGTCATCATAGCATTTTCGCTATAACTTTTTTCTGCGACGTTTCAGAAGCTAAAAAAAACCCCCATTTGAGAAGAAATCACGCTGAACCTCGGGTCCGAATTTCAAAGCTTTTCGCGCTATATTTGTGGAGATATGATCTAAGGAAGTGGGCCTTTTTGCAGACTTCTGAATTACATTCCAAATAGGTGACATGGGGAAAATCATCATAACTTTCTCTCTGAGCATTGGATTGAAATTTCGTAAGAAGGTACAGAAAGAGGACGGACTGTAGTTTCTTGTATATATTTTTTCAGAGCCAAAAGTCGAAACAGTGACTGTGGCACGTCGTACAAGTTCGCTCTACTGAACTAGTCTATAATCAGGTCACTGTGGGGGATTTCGCATAACTCTTCCTTGGAGAATCCAATTTGGATCAGACTAGTGGCATTGGAAAGAGGACACAGAGGGCTACTGCAGGTAGCAATTTTAGAACTGGATGATCCGAAAGTACAGAGATACATCAAAGGTAATATCGAGCTCTTACAAAGTGAAAAAAGTTGTGTGGATTCTTTTAAATTTTTGCTTAAGCTTGGTTTGAAAATTTATTTTCAAGAATTCAAAAGGCATAGTAGAGCATTATTATTGGTAATTGATGCCCCGAGGAAAGAAAATGCAAACACCTAGTAAGCAACCTGAAGGCAGTAGCATGACTCATGAAGAAGAGGAAGAAATGCTACATGATATATCAAAATTACAAGACCAAGTGCAACAAATGTCAGTGTCACAAAAGCTAACAGAAGCTAAGATAAATGGCATGGAATCTAAGATAAAGAGCGTGGAAGCTAAGAGAAATGGCATGGAAGCTAAGATGGACGATTTGAAGACAGACATGGAAGAATTGAAGATAAATATGAATAAGTTGCTACAAGAAATGGTCACTAATGGTGAAAGGGTAGTAAAGGAAACTCATGATGAGAACAAAAGAAATGTTAAT
>APFE031643188.1:0-12870 GCA_000404065.3 Pinus taeda | reverse complement strand
CCTGCAGCTTCTAGATTGCACCCAGTTTTCCATGTTTCATGTTTAAAGAAGGTTATAGGCGACAAGCTCCCAGTTCAAACAATATTTCCGAACTTGATGAGGAAGGAAAAATTATATTGGAACCGGAAGCAGTCATAGAAACAAGAATTTGATAGCTACGAAATCGATCAATTTCAGAGTATCTTATCAAGTGGAAGAACTTATCCGCTGAAGATTCCACATGTGAGGATGAGAATTTTATACAAAAGTATCCATAACTACTCAAGTGTTGAGGACAACACTTTTTTGAAGGAGAGGGGCATGTTGGGTCCCTATAATACTAGTGATTACCTCATTACTATTGTAGTTATACCCCTTATTAATATTGTTGTGCCCTTATTGCCCCCATATTGTTATAACTGTGCCCCATAAAATCCCTCTATTGTTATTTTTGTGGCTTTATATTATTATTGTTAGGTCGGGTGGATTATATTGTGACTCCTTAGACTCCTATATATAGAAAGGAGGTTTTTTCATTTGAATCATCCAAGAATTGTTCATTTATGTAATGTAAAGGAGGTTGCCCCCTCGAAGAGACTGAATTCTAAGGCGTTGATCTATCTTTTCTATCTTTTCTTGCGCTGGTTTCATAACACAATGCATTTCATTATTGAATCTCATGGTGTATGGATGAATGATGAGTGTGAATGATGTATGTACCAACATGAACGATGAATATGGATTAGTGCATTTCATTATCTAATTCAATTATGTATGGATCAATATATTTATGCTTTCATTATTGAATATGAATTTGAAATATATATATATATATATATATATATATATATATATAATATTATATATATATCTATATATATATATATATATATATATTATATATATATATATATATATATAAGTTGCATTTGAAACGGATACGGATACAAGGTTTGAAACAGATTCGACAAATTTTCAAAAAATCGGGGTACGATACGGCAAGGAAACGACATGTATATATATATTCATCTTTTAATATCTAGAATCTATATCTAAAGTTACATAATCATCGTCATGAATTCAACATAAACAAATCATCATCATCAATTCAGCATTAACATTGTCATCATCATTAGTGATTATTATAACAATCAACATATTATCATCATCATTAGTAATGTAATCAGAAATGCTACAACCTTTGTGCTTTCGAGTCCAACTCCTTCGGAGAACGTGTCATGCATGGCAATTAAAAGGCCCATGGGATCATTGGGATATTCCGTCAAGACCTATTTGAACATTTCAATCTTCTCAACGTCAGCTTGGTCTCTTGACTATATGCAGGCAAAAAATTAGCTAGAGAAGATTTTTTATATTGGAGGGATTTATGAAATCAAGAACAAAATCAATGACAAATAACAAAACCTTAACCAAACTGGAAATTAATTGCTCAAATAAATCTCTTTACGAAGACATTCATCAGACCCTTTTGTTTGCATTTTTGAACATCTATCTTTTTCTTAGTAAGAATCCTTGATAAATATATGGAGTGTCGTTGATGAGACTGTGTTTATAGTGAGTTTATTTGCAAATCTGATTTCTTCATTTTTATTATTTATTTATGCTACACAAATTTACACGCTTTTTAGCATTTTAAGGGTGGATTCAGATCATGAATTTTATGGATCTATTTTTGGATTTCTGAAAACGGATCCAAAAAAAATTAAATCCCTTGGAAACGTATCCAATTCCAAATCTGAAGTTTCCGATTTTTTGAAACTACACAAAAACGTTTTTACAACGTTTCAGACAAGAATCGTATCCGTTTCCGTATGGGAAACGGGGATCCGCGTTTCCGGCAAATTCTTCAGGCGTTTCCGGTAACTTATATTATATATAATATAATATATATATTATATATATATATATATATGAAAAATAAATTATATACCCCGATGTCTTCCCATCCCCCCAAAATTTGCCTAAAATTTGAGGGTACTCCCACACGTCCCTCATGTGTGTCTCCTTGCACCCACGTCCCCCTGTCCCAGAGTCTTGGTGGAACATTGCTATATTGTCAGTGGTAATGCTGTATGACATGTGGAAATTCTCTTGGCAGCCTCTAATGGAGGTTGCTAGGCCTTATGTATTTTTACTTGTTATTTATAGTGCAAAGTGCATTGTTTGGAATGCCTTATTATGTGCGTGCTTCAGTCCTTGCACTTGTATCCACACACACACACATATATTATTTTGTTTTAGGTTCTTTCCGATGAATCTCAGAGGTCATACTGATACATAAAAATATTCTCTTTTGCAGGTTTGTTGACTCTCTACGGGAGGTCCCTTTGTTTGGTCATCGGCAGCCTGCTAGTAAATTAGGAGGCCTTTTATATTGTTTTTTGCTGGTATGCCTATTTTAATGCATAGATTTTGCATGTCAAGCAAATGAAGATGGTCTTTGAGATAAGTATCTAATTTCTTCTTAAACCTTTAGCATTCCTGGGGTTCTTATATTCATTGGATTCTTTTGCAGGTAGGGTATGCTATTGTGGTTGGATTGGCACCGTCGATATTTTCTTCATTGACTAGAATACTTCCAGCATTGTTTTCCAGTGGCAATGTAGTACTTTTGATTGTCACAGGTATTATACATTGATTACTCCTATTGCCTCTATTTATTTGGAATGTTTTATATGGCTTAAAGTGAGATAAGGAATGCCTTATTTTCTTCTGTTTGTTGGCTTAATTTATGGGCATTATATTTACATGTTTGTGAATTTTGAATCCATTGACCATGTTTTACTGATGCATTAAAATAATTCATGTGATCATTTTCATGTTTTTGCTGATGCATTAATATAATTCATGTTTTCATTACCTAAAAGTATGTTTGAATTTTGCAATGCATCCTTGATAAGATTACGATGACATTCTCAACTTCAAATCTAAATCATATAGTTTTTAGATCCATTCATCATCTTTGATATTATAGTTATCTAGAATCGCTGTGTTTCCTGACACAGACATATATCTACTTAGTGGTTTAATATATTCTGGATGACACTTCAATTAGGTGATAGTCAGGGCTGTTTTCTTGCTAAATTCTTTCAATTTCTAGATAATATGGTTATCTAGAAATCACTCTGTTTTCTGGCACAGACATATATCTATTTGGTGGTTTAATATATTTTGGATGACACAGCAATAAGGTGATAGTCGGGGCTGTTTTCTTGCTAAATTCTTTTAATTTCTTTATCTATGATACTAATTGCTTGCTAGTGTCTTTTAAGTGTAATTTTATCAGATCGTGTTCTTTTCCAGATTTTTTAATTGAGTGATGATTTTAATTACTTTATTTAGATCGAAATATTGTTTGCATTTTAAAATAGACGCGGACAGAAAGACAGTTCATCCCTAAGCTTTTAATATTGTACCTCCTATTGTAGCTATATACAACAAAATGACAACATTATTACTATTAAAATGGACATTTAGCTCCATTTCGTCAAAGCATCAGCAAGAAAACATTTACACCTGAAGGCATCCCAGGAAGATGCATGAGTACTTGAGTTGATTCAGTTATTATTAAAGGCATAGAGACAAATTCCTAGTATTTCTTTTTTTTTCATATGGGTCTCATCTATTTGTTGCCTGCTTAGTGTCCTGTAACTGATTATGGACAAAGTTGAAATGGCTTGGTGGATTGGCACCTTCAAAGGTACCTGTTACCCACCAAAAGTGGGTAATCCATAGGAGAATTTTTCTCCTCATTTGACAGCCGGCCAGCCAACAGCTCTATGATGGTTGACTTATAGCTTTACATTGGAGCTCTCCACTTATGCTACAGTTATTGCTTGCTCCCGTCTGGAATGCCTCTTGAAGGAAGGTGGGTCATTGGAAGCATAGTATTCTAAACCGAAACTGGTGACTGGATCGGTCCACCTAATAAACCGGGTTTCAAACCGGAACTGGTCAGATCTCAATGAACCGGTTTTAAAAAAAATACATAAAATAATTAATTTCTAATGAAAAAAACTATTTTTTGTTGAAATTGGCAGCTTCAGTCAGAATTTTATTAGCAAAAGTAACGGAAAAAATTCATTTTTACAAGTTTGACCAAGTCGGCCTCATGAAGGACAAGTCAGCCCCACATGTGCAAAAAGCCACCTTTTCAAACACATAAATACAACTTCGTTGAAGCCCATTTGGACATCTCATCACACATCAATTCGATCTGAAATTACAGGGTACATCCACACGTGTGGAGTCAAAGGAGCCTTTCTTCTCTGCATTGACCAATATATCTATCTCTTTTTGACTTTCGTCGACCTGGCTTAATCTGCTTCTGTTGACCGAGATTTTGACTGTGGTTGAAGGCCAAACGTTGGAGGAGACTTTTACTTTGTTTGACTGCACTTTTCATCTCTACTCTGGGCACATTGATTGAGGTTGACCATAGGTCAACTCTCTCTCCTTTGACCGAAAATTGGAGGGACTGTTTCACTGAGATCTTGACTATTGAAAGAGGTGGAAAATCGCAGGGATACACTGACCATCTTTGACTGTGATATTTGCTCTTGTTCGGGCTCGTTGACTTGGTTTGTCTGGCTCGTTGATCGTAGGCTTTGACTTGGTTAACTCGGGAAAGTCAAAGGTTGACTTTGACTATTTATGGATGTACAAAATGGATTATGTATCTCAGCTGAACATTGATTGGATATCTAAGAAGAAGAAATGATTTGGATTTTACCCCTTGTGGGGTTTTACCCTGGTCTTTGACCAAAAATCTCTATCTCATTGTGCTTGGCTATCTTCTATTGTGCACTATTGGTTACTGTTATATCTATAATTGCTTAATTGTTTTGGGGTGAATGAAATTGAATACTACATTGTTTAAGTAATTATAACAACATAGAACTTGAGAAAAATTAACATGGTATCAGAGCTGAGGTGAAGATCAACCAATGGAGAACACAGAATACACCCCTTGAGACACTTGTCTTGCTAATTGGTGATTAAATTTCTTGGACAAGATGTCTTCCTCCTAATTCAAGATTGAAGAGAAGTTGATGATACCTCCAACTTTGCATCATGGAGGGCTAGATTGGATCTTACCCTTGAAGAGAATGATGTGATGGAGTATGTGGAGGGCAAGGTAGTTGAAACCCTTGCAAATGCTAATGGCAATGTCAAATACAAGTACAAGAAGGGTGAGATCAAGGCTAAGAAGATCATCGTTGATTCTCTTAGAGATCATATTATCACTTATGTGTCCAAGCTGAAGTCAAAGGTGATGTATGCCAAATTGATTGGGATGTATGTGCTCAACAATCTCAGTCACATTATTGCCTTGAAGAGTCAACACAAATTGATTGGGATGTAGGAGGTCAACAATCTCAACCACATTATTGCCTTGAAGAGTCAACTCTATGACATCAAGATGTCCAAGTCAGAATCCATAACAACCTACTTCATGAGTATAAAGAAAATACGAGCATAGAGAAAGCCAACAAATAACTCGAAAGATTTCTTTGTATTCAATGTACTTAATAAGAGAGCAAACACTTTCTTATATAGGTTACATTAACACTGAGTCAATCCACTTTATGAATGTGGGACTGATCAATAAGACAAAAAGCAAAAATATAACATAAAGTCAAATGCCTAAGTCTAATTTACTATTGACCATTATTACATAATTTAATACCCTCCCTTAATGGTCAATTTACTAACTACACCAAGCTTATCCTGAAACTTTACATATTTTTTAGGACCCAAAGGCTTGGTAAGAATGTCTACAGTTTGATCTTCTGTGGGATAGTATTGTAGCTGAATTGATCCATCTTCTACAAGTGCTCTGATAAAATGGCAGTGTATATCAATATGTTTTGATCGCTCGTGGAAGATTGGATTTTTGGCAAGTTTCATCACCCCTTGATTGTCGCAGAAGAGGGGTGTGGGCTCAGTTTGTTGCATATGCATATCTAAAAGCATCCTCCTGAGCCAAACTGACTCGCATGCTCCTTTCACTGCTCCTCGATATTCTGCTTCTGTTGAGGGAAGGGCTATTGCATGCTGTTTCTTGCTGGTCCATGTGATTGCACCTGTGCAAGGCTGAAGACATATCCAGAAGTGGATTTTCTGTCATCAACAAAACCTGCCCAATCTGAACCTGTATATCCACTCAACCTGGATTCTTTGCTTCTGTTATACAGAATGCCAAAGTCAAGTGTCCCTTCCACATATCTTAGAACTCGTTGTGCTACAGTCCAGTGTTCTACTTTTGGCACTGTCATGAACCTGGAAATGTAGCTCACAACAAAACATAAGTCAGGTCTAGTGGCTGTAAGGTATATCAAGCTCCCCACTAGCTGCCTGTGTATGGACTCATTAACTTCCTTAGGGTCCGTCTGGGCTGAAAGTTTCAACCCTTTCTCCATAGGTGTGGATGAGATTTTGCAATCGATCATTCTGAATCTATCTAACAAACCTGTGGCATATTTTGATTGTGATATGAAGATGTTGCTACCTGTTTGCCAGACTTCTACACCTAAACAGTAGTGTAGGAGGCCTAGATCAGTGATGTCAAAAGCTTTTCTTATAGTATTTTTTATCTGTTCTATAGCCTTTTCTTCACTACTTGTGACAATGATATCATCTACATATATAACTAGAAGGATGATATCATTACCAACTCTTTTGACATACATGTTGGAATTTGAAGGACTCCGTTGGAACCCCTATTTATCCAAATATTTGTCAATCTTAATGTACCACGCTTGAGGTGCCTGCTTCAAGCCATATAGAGCCTTCTTCAGTAGACAGACCAAATGCTCCTTTCCTGAAACCTGAAACCCCTGTGGTTGTTGCATGTAGACTTCTTCCTGCAAATCGCCATTGAGGAAGGCATTGTTCACATCCATTTGATGGACTTTCCAGCCAAATTGTGCTGCCATGGCTAGAACAAGATGAATGGAGCTCATCTTTGTTGTGGGAGCAAAGGTTTCCTCATAGTCGATGCCTTCTTGCTGAGATAATCCTTTTGCAACCAATCGTGCTTTGTGTTTGTCAAGTGTACCATCTGCTTCGTACTTGACCTTGTAGACCCATTTGCAGCCTATGGGTTTCTTCCCTGGTGGAAGAGATGTGAGATCCCAAGTCTGATTTTTCATCAAACTCTCATGTTTAGATGGCATGGCTTTCTCCCATTCAGGTCTTCCTTTTGCCTCCTCAAAGTGCTGTAGCTCATAGATTTCATGTAGGTTAGCCATAAGAGCAAAGCTAACTGTAGATAGTTGTTGTATGCTCTTTCCTCTGGATGATCGTCCCTTGATAATTTCTCCTATCCGAACACCACCAATGGTGTTGTGCCACCATTTTGGTCTTGTCTTGGGATCTTCCCCACCCAAATCATTATTGCCACCATGACTTGGGCTTCCTGTAAGAATATCATCTAATTGTCGAATCAGACTGTCAGGAGTAGAAATCACCGAACTATGAGTCTCATCTTCCCCCCCTTCAGGTGGAGCTACCTGAACCCTGATACCTGAATCTGTTGGTGCCTCTGGGTGTTTGGTAATTCGGGACTCAGAAGAAGATTGGAAAGGTCCAATATCTTCATCAACAACAACATTTCTGCTGAAGATCACCTGAGGAGTGGCTGGATCAACCAACCTGTAAGCCTTGTGAGTGTCACTGTACCCTGTAAGCATCAATTTCTTGCTCTTTGGAACTAACTTGGTTCTTTTCTGAGCTGGAATCCAAGTATATGCAGTAGATCCAAAGACTTTCAGATGACTCACTTTAGGCTTTCTACCAGACCATGCTTCCTCTGGTGTCTTGTTCTTTACTGACATTGTTGGCGATCTATTCAACAGGGAAACTGCTATGAATACTACTTCAGCCCAAAACCTGTGTGGAATAGACCTGTTTTGCAACATACATCTGGCCATTTTCATGATGGTGCGGTTTCTTCTTTCAACTACTGCATCCTGTTGTGGAGTGTAGGGTGTGGAGTATTGTCTCTTTATGCCATGCTTAGTACAAAAGTTTTGGAATTAATTGGAACAAAATTCTCCACCATTATCAGACCTAAGAGTGGTTATGTGACAACTTGAATCTTTTTCTACTAATGCTCTGAACTTTTGAAATTCATTAAACACTCAAGATTTTAATTTGAGAAAATACACCCACATTTTTGTTGAAATTTGGTACCGGAGGACAAGTGGTTCCCTAAGGCTTTGATCTTTGGCCTAGGGAAAAGTGTCCAAAAGAATTTAATTTTTCTCCTAAAGTAACTTTATAATTTTTATAAAGTTAAATCTCATTTAAAAGTGACTTTAAGTGATAAAGTTACTAAAGTCTAATTTTAAAGTGACTTTAATAAAGTTAATGTAAAATTAGAAAGGAAAAGTGACTTTGTAAATAAATGACTAAGTGGGTCTTTATTAAAGTGGGGTGAATTAAAAAATAAAAAGTGAGATTTAAATGAGCATTTAATCTCAGCCCTAGATCTCAATCTATTTCAGCCATTGGATAGAGGTTACCCAAAAGTCACTTAGGATTAGATTAAAGGAGGAAAATGAGGCAAAAGGTCATTCATTCTTTTATGAGCAAATTGAGAGAAGGAGAGCAAGAGAGCAAGGGAGATTTCTGGACAAGGAGGAGAAGGAGACAGCAGCTTGGCACACATTCCAAGGCAGCAGTTGAGCAGATTTGTACTGCTGATTCAGCACACAGTGAAAGGCTGATTTTGGCACGATTTTCTAGAAATCTGTACAGCTGGTTTGCACAAAAATCGAGGAGTGGTTTGCACATAAATCGAGTAGTTTGCTGTTTTTTTCTGCACGCAAATCGAGGTCCATATAATGCATTTATTGCAGTCCGTACAACGCATTTAATGCAGGCTGTACAACAGCGTTTAAGGTTGAAAGTGGGCACAAAAATCGAGGAGGCCATACAACATTTATTGCTGTCCTGTTTGCTGTAATTTCCAGTTTGCTATGAGGCACGGGAAAAGAGATAAGTTGTAAATTTGCTTGCTGATTTTTTGCTGAATATTTCTCACTGTAAAAAAAGGCAGTTTCAGAAATAAAAAAGAGTTCTCGAATTGGTTTTCCCCAAGAGTTGTAGGGGGTTTTTCCAGGGTCACATTGACCAAAAATCACTGTGTTCAAATGTGTTAAATGACTGTTTGTACCTGCTTATTTTTATTTCTGCATTTTCCAGCATTCTGTAAAATTTCCAGAATTTGTGTTTTCAGCAGAAATTTTTTTTTTCTTCAGTTGTTGAATGTATGGATATAGGAAAGGGCATTTAACTATATGGGAGAAATAAGGTGAAACTGAAAACCGGGGTGGGAAATGAAAAATTTCTACATGGTATCAGAGCTTGAGTGCTAAAGTGCAGTTTGGGACAGCAAGGAGGAAAATTACAGCCTGTTGATTTTTCACCTAGAAAATTCCAGTGAGCTGATTTTTCACAAACAACAGTTTTATCTTTACTACAGTAGTGCTATTTTTCAGTTTTAGGACAACAGGATGTCATTGGGATTGAGGGTGGAGGATAGGCTGGATGGGCATACAAATTACAACATTTGGAAGGAGAGAATGCAGAGTATCTTTGAGGAGGCAGAAGTCTGGGATATCATGGTACATACCACACAAAACCCTGCTGTTGTGCCTACTGATGCTATTCAGTTGGCTGAGTATAATAAAAGAACAACAAGGGTAAGAGGCTGATTCTAGACGGAATCAAAGACCATTGCATTTCTCATGTGAGAGGAAAGAGCAATGCCCATGAGATGTGGACAACATTGTCCAATCTCTACCAGAGTACCAATGAGAACCGTAAAATGGTTCCGAAGGAGAAACTGAAAAACAATAAGATGGGTAATGATAGTGCAGTTGGATATCTCACTAAGATTATTAATGTGAGAGATGAGTTGGCAGCGATTGGAGAGGCCATTCCACCCACTGAGTTGGTGCGGATTGCGGTAAATGGCCTCCCCCGTTCATGGATGAACTTTGCTGATGGGTTTTGTGCACGTGAGACCCTTCCCACATGGGAGAGGTTTTGGGATGATTGCATTCAGACAGAGATCAGGAAAGGTCAGCTTGGGGCAGCCAAGCCAGTTGAGCAGAATGAGGATGTAGCACTGGTGGCAGGAGGCAAGAAAGGCAAAGGGAAGAAGCAGGTTTCCACAAGCAGTGGTGGGGGCAAAGGCAAAGGTAAAGGTAAACAGGTAAACACACAGAAGGACTATTCCAAAGTGAAATGTTGGAATTGTCAAAAGATGGGACACTATGCAGTTGTGTGTCTGGAGAAGAAGAAGAAGAAGGGGCAGGACCAGAGTTTGGCAGCTTGAACAGAGATTGAGGACTTTGCAGGTCGTTTTGACCGGGAGTTTGCGTTCACTATGTGTGAGTCCTCTAGTGCAGGATCACCTGCCATACAGGGTCAAAGGGAGCAGGCTTTTTCCTCGATTAGCGGAGCATCTACAGGTATCTTGTATGTACACAGTGGGGCTTCACGTCATATGACAGGAGTCCATGAGTACTTCTCGGAGCTTTCAGAGAGTGGCACTGATATAGAGGTAGTACTCGGTGATGTCAGAGTTGTTAGAGCAGTCGGGGTGGGGACACTGACATTTCAGAGGGAGTCCAAAACTCCCTTGAAAGTGACAGAGGTTCTTTATGTGCCAGGGATGAGGAAGAACCTCATATTTGTCTCAGCTTTGGAGGACAGAGGATATGAGGTACTGTTCAGGGGAGGACAGGTGTTGATGTATCTCGGGGGCGCTCCAGCTGAGTTAGCTAGAGTGATAGGTGTACGCCATGCAAAGGTGTACAGGTTTGCATTCCAGCGCCTTTTGGCATTGAGTAGTAGTACCGACAGTAGAGCTAGCAGTTCTGAGCAGTGTGAGATTTGGCACCGCAGGATGGGACATATGTATCATGCAGCCTTGAGGACCTTGCGGGAGATCACTACAGGTATGCCAGATTTCAGTACTGATCACTTTGATACTTGTAGAGGATGTGCTATGGGCAAGTTTGCCAAATCCCCTTTTCCCAGCAGTGACAGCAGAGCGACTGGGATACTTGATTTGATTCATTCTGATGTGAGCGATCGGATGTCTCATGTTTCCTTGAGTGGATATGAGTACTATGTTTTATTCATTGATGATCACTCCAGGAGGACCTGGATTTATTTCTTGAAGACCAAGAGTGAGGTCTTCAAGCGGTTTCAAGAGTTCAGAGCTCTTGTGGGGACACAGACAGGTCGGAAGATCAAGTTCCTGAGGTCGGACAATGGAGGAGAGTACACCCTTGGAGAGTTTGTTGACTATTGTGCGGAGGCAGGCATTAGGAGGGAGTCCACTATTCCTTACAACCCCCAGCAGAACGGGGTTGCGGAGAGGAAGAACAAATCCATCATAGGGGCTGCCAAAGCCATGTTACATGATCAGGGGTTGCCATTGTTCTTGTGGGCAGAGGCCTGCAACAGAACTGTTTACTTGCAGAACAAGAGTCCGCATCGTGCCTTGGGGCACATGACTCCGGAGGAGGCTTTCTCTGGGAAGAATCTTGATATTGGTCATCTTCATATCTTTGGATGCATTACATACTCGTACATACCCAAGGAGAAGAGGACCAAACTAGAGCCCACCGCAGAGAAGGGTATCTTTATGGGCTATAGTGAGGCCTCGAAGGCCTTTCGGATTTACATTCCTGCACAGAGGAGAGTTGTTGTCAGACGGGATGTGAAGTTCGAGGAGGACAGGGCCTTTAGGAGGTCACGGGAATTAGAGTATTTGGATCAGCCAGACCCTTAGCAGCAGTTGAGTCAGCACAGGGATCCAGTGGGCAGGGATTAGGAGGATTAGGAGGTACATCTATGAGGATGTCAAGTCCATCAGTGAGCAGTGGCTCACCGAGCTAGAGGGGTGGTGCTCCGGGCAGCATGCAGAGCAGTTCACAGAGCAGTTCACTAGGGAGTTCACTGATGGACAGTTCGCACGGTACCTCAGCTTGTACAGGTTCAGGTGCAGGCAGGAGGACAGCAGACAGACAGTCAGGAGTTCAGGTTACTGATGGTGATGAGGAGGAGGAGTTTCATTCTCCCATGGGAGAAGCATGCTCAGGGAAGAGGAAGCCCAAGTGGTTTCAGGACACCTTGAGGGATGCCACATCTGTTGCTGAGCCGAAGAGGTCGGTCAGAGAGAGTAGACCACCTGAGAGGTTTTGTAGCTATATGGCAATGGTTACCAACATCCTTGACTTTGAGCCTTCTAGCTACGAGGAGGCAGCTGGCCAGCAGGTCTGGAGAGAGGCCATGCAGGAGGAATATTCTTCTATCATGAAGAATGATGTTTGGGAGGTGGTGCCGAGGCTTGAGGGAAAATCTGTGGTTACTTCCAGATGGCTTTACAAGGTAAAGCATACTGCAGATGGCAACATTGAGAAATTCAAAGCGAGGTTTGTGGCTAGAGGGTTCTCCCAGGTAGAAGGAGTTGATTATGAGGAGACCTTCGCTCCCATGGCTCGATATACTTCGATCCGCTCCATTATATCGATAACAGCAGAGATGGGTTGGAAGATCCACCAAATGGATGTGAAGACTGCATTTCTCAATGGCTTCATATAGGAGAAGGTGTACATTGAGCTTTGAGGTGCATGGGAAGGAGTCCCATGTGTGCAGACTGAAGAAGGCCCTTTATGGCCTGAAGCAAGCTCTCAGAGCTTGGTATTCCAGGATAGATACATACTTGCAAGGGATGGGTTTCACAAAGAGTGAGGCAGATCCGAACCTTTACTATATTGTGATAGGTGAGGAGCCTCTCATTCTGGTGCTGTATGTGGATGACTTGATCATTACAGGTGCAGAGAG
>APFE031643186.1:82663-106647 GCA_000404065.3 Pinus taeda | reverse complement strand
CTTCGGGTCAGTGGAGAATGGTATGAGACATTCTCGATCAATTCTTCTTCTTCATAGTTCAGCAGAGCTGAGTTGAGCAGAGCAGAGCTAGCAGAGCGAGCAGAGCAGAGCTAGCAGAGCAGAGTTAGCAGAGCCAGCAGAGCTGTGCAGAGTTGGGCAGAGCAGTGCAGGGCACTGATGGCTGAGATAGTACAGTCGGACTTATGGATCACTGGATGGAGTTCTCCCTAGTTGAGAGGGAGTGTTAAATTGGCAACTAGGGCCAAACTCCATGTGGGTCGGCTTATTTATGGCAGCTGATATTTTTATTGGATCCCTCTCGTCGAGAGGTTTAGGATTGATCCAAAGATCATCCGATTCCGATAAGTATTTATGGAGATATGAATTTATTTTGTTTATGTAATTATTATCAAGCCGACCAGCACTTATGTAGGCTCTAGAAGCCCAACCGACGTGTCTATTCATCATCCTCATTTTGGTATAAATAGATGAGGATTTGATGTCATTTGACACACATCTTCATGAGTAGTCTCCTCCTCTCCACGTATTTGGGTTTTGGTGAAGGAGAGACACAATGAAGATACGCTGACCTAAAGATGATGCCCTAACCGCAGTGATGCCCTAACCACAGTAAGCCGTAGGCTTATAAGGATGATCTACGCAGCAAACAGAGACCTTATATACTGTTCATGGTGAGACCTTATACGTTGATCATGGAGACCTTATACGCAGTTCTTGAAGACTCTTATACGCAGGTCATATCATTGTTAAGAAGAGGCCTAATCCCCAGAAAAGGAACTCGAACTTCTTACCTTAGATTGGGCTGCAGGGCGAGGACACTTCAGTGTGGGAAAGAGGCAGCGTAGGAGCCTTTTGGAGCTGTATTGAAGTCTGTTCACACTTGCTGGGAGGCCGAGTTAGGTAAGGAGAAGGACAGGTCTGTTGTGGCACGTTGAAAGGGCAAGAGAACTCTGTTTGGGTAGAGTATAAGTTACAGGTAGGCTGTGTGGTAGGCCGCAGGCCATACCACCACAGCAAATCACTTGCGTGGGTCTGTTTTGGGGCTGTATTGTGCCCTAATCTCCAGCGTAGAAGTAGAGGGATCACACTAAGGTGGGCCGCAGGGATTGAGGATTGTTCATGGATTGTTTGAGGGCTGTTACAGTGTGCTGAAGTGCCCTAACCAGGAACAGTCAAGGGCAGCGTGGGACAACAGATTTGGATGCAAGGTTGTTGTGTATTGGGTCAATGTGTTGACCAATTTTGAACGCTGGACTAGAACATATATATGTATATATATATATACGCAGGCCCTAGATCTGGCAGCGTGGTCACACACAATACATACGCTGGGGTAATACAAGTTATATGTTGTATGCTCATATACACAGGCAATTCGTAATACAACATATATACATGGCAAGGTATATATATGCAAGTTATGGCAATAAATATCTATGCAGGCAGAAGGATGTAGCTATAATATAAGGAATCATGGGCAGCATGATGCATAGGCAACATGATGAAGATCATGGGTAGCACAGTGATGTATGAGAGCATGAGCAACATGATGCAGATCATTGGACAGGATGATGTATGGATGTGTGATGTATGAGATCATGAGGAGCTGATGGTGCTACATGGTTAAGGTGCAGTAATGGATGAGATGTAGCACGATGATAGGTGGAGTCACCTTGAGATCAGTTGAAGCAGAATGTCTTCAACTGATCTCATCATTATACGAAATGATCTATTCTAGATCTAGATAAGTCAAAGTGTTGACTCTGTTTGTAATGTACTCTCTTCTCTCTTTCTCTGTTGAACTTTGAAGATAAAGAAGATTTGATCAAAGGGTTTCCCCCACACATTGTGGGGTTTGTCCCTGGCTCGCGCCACATCTTGTGTCCTCTTGGCTTGGCTTGTCTTCTTCGTTTTATATTTATGTTCTATCTGCAGTTTATCATAATGCTGATGTGATTGCTAACTATGAAAATTTAAATAAATTGCTCTAGCATAGAACATACCTAAACCTAACAACTGTCATGTCCCTTCTCAAATACATTTGTAACAGGGTGTTGCTACACAATTTTGCACAATTTGGCTAAGGAAGAGAACCCATCATTTTCGACTTAGGGACTTAGGAGGCAATTCAACTTTATTTGGTTGCTAATGGAATGTGGGGGCCATCCACATGGGAGTTCGAATTAGCCCATTCGAATTAACTTGGAGGGAAAGTCAAATAGGTGGATGGAGGAGCCCACATGAGGCGGGAGGCTGAAGGAGTTAGAAGGAGGGAGCAACTCTCATTTTGGATTCATTCTTACACCTTGCAATCAAATTTACTTGACTGTTCACTCTGTTGTTTCGCTGAGTTAACTGGTTGTTTAGCCACAAATCTCTCAAGCGGGAGATTCAACCTTTACTTCGGGGGACCATCCGTGCCCACCCTAGAGAGGCAATTCCACAAGTATTTCAAGAGTTCTGGAAGTGTGTTACATCACTAACATTCAGCCACAACAAGGAGTGCGTATTTCTAGCTAGCTGGAGAATACGCAGGGGGAGTTTGGAGCTATCAGTGATCAAGCATTTGCTGGGAGAGTTAGAGGATTGGGAGAGCAGCAAAGGGTCAACGTTTCTTGTGAGTTTCAGAGCTAGCAGAGCCAACATCCCAGCAGTTCGAATTACTAGGCTTGGGCACAACGCAGAGGGCTAGTCCAGCAATTTCGTGGAGCTAAGGAGCAGGTGCCATAGGCCAGAAGCCCATCCGGGAAGTCAGGGGATTGATAGCAGAGGTCAGCCCAACACTTAGGGTCCATTTCCGGGAGGATTTATAGGCACATTCCAGCAGGCCAAGTATTGCAGTGGGGGTCGAATTTCAGAAGTCTAAACCAGCCAAATTCCTTCGTGGGTTTTTATGGGTTTTGGGCAAGAATCACACTCCTAATTTTACAGAATTTTCTGGGCAGATCCAAGTTGTCAAACAGGGGTCTTAACTGAGCCAACATGTTAGAGGAGCTAAGGGGAATTTGGGCCAAAATTCTCATTTGGCCAATTCCTTCATGGATTTTTTTGTGTTTAGGCCGAGGAAGGAGCTGAAATCTCATAATTTTTTGAGCACGAGAAGCAGTAATTCCAGCGCTTCAAAGTCAGCAGACAGAACAATTTTCTGGGGCAACGCAGTTCAGTTTGGTGCAGCAGTTGTAGCGGTCTTCAATTCAACGTTTTTTCACCTGGGTTTTGCCATGCTTGTCCATTGAGACAAGCCTAGGTGCACCATTCTATTTTACTATTGTATTTGCTCTTGAAGAAGTAATAAAATGGCTCAACAGTGCTCTATTTCCAGTGTTTCCATGGGTGCTTAATGTATATTTCGTTTTTCTGATTGCTGGATTGTTTGCATGTTTGTATATCACTTATATTCCTGTTTAAGAACATTACACATGCTGAGTTTTAGAATAATGATTTCTTAGTGGATTTTGTGAGGGGTAGTTGTGTGCCCTTATGAGTCAAGAAATTTTCCGGTGTAGTAGGTCATTTTTTCTATTTGAGGATTCCAGGTGATGAAGCCTCTGCAGAATCTCAAGGCATGCTGAAGCCTGAACCTTCTATCAATTACCTCTGGCAGGGCACAGATTCATACCCTGACACCTTCCTGATTTAATAAAAAACACTACTTTATCAAGTACTGAAGTTTATACTATGAACCATGGCCTACCATCTGTTGTTTAAACAAACTCATGCTTCTTATAACACTGTGGCTCAGGTACTGTTGGTGAGCGCTCCTTGTTCCAGTGTTATTTTTCCAAAATAAAAGATGTTTTTCTTTCTGTACACTTAATTGAAAATTGATATTGGCCACCAACACTATTTTAAATTGTTCATATTATTCCAGCTTTGAATTGAACAAACTTGTTATGATATGCTATAATAATTTAACAGGTCTAGCCGTGGGCCAACAGTAGATGGTGACTTAGGAGTTTGTTTGAGTGCTCCTGGTGGCGCTGTTGCTCCCGTCCCTACATGGACATTACAGAGGCGGATGCTAATGAATGGGACTTCCATGGCTTCTCCATGTGCTTGCGGTGGTGCTGCTCTTTTGCTTAGTTCCATGAAGGTGATATGGCATTTTGTGGCTTTGAGTGTTGTTTCAATCCTAAATTTTGTGTCAAAAGCTCATGAAGTGACTTTGAAGTTACAAAAACTCAAGGAAGGTTTTGTTTGTTCCACATTCTTAGGCTGAGGGTCTTCCTATCAGCCCATACACTGTACGTAAAGCCTTGGAAAATACTGCAACCATTATTGGTAACCAGCCAGAAGAAAAATTATCAACTGGTCATGGGCTGATGCAAGTTGATCAGTAAGTTTATAGCTTAAATGTTAAATTTGGTTGATAAGTTTTTTATGTGCGTTTAAATGTTATTGTCTGCGTGGTTGAATTGCCTTATGTCCTTTCCACTACAGTGTCAAAATCACCTATAACAACGGCGCACATAGTTTAATTCTGATTGTTGTTATTTTTAATTAAACTACTAAGTTATGATAAATGTCTTGTAATACAGAGCATACGAGTATCTACAAAACTGCAAGGATGCACCTGCTATTTGGTATCGGGTTAAAATCAGTCGTAGTGGAAACTCAGGTGCAATGAGATGAAATTAATATTATAATGGGGAGTGCTTAATGTATTCTGTATCTAGTGTTTCTATATAGATTGACGTAGCATTGATTTTCAGTATTTTTTAGTGGATGCAAATCTGAGGTAGCATTGTTTTTCCAGGTACTGGTTTTCGGCAAATGTTTATAAGCAATTAATTTTCTAAATATTTAAAATATTTCGCCTGCCATATTCACATTGCAGTCTATTCTTGTAATATTTTTCTCCTTACGCTGTTGAAAAAAGCAATGTTCTACAAAGCTGCATGGATGCACCTGTTGTTTGGTATCGGGTTAAAATCAGTCAGTCAAAATACAGGTGAAATGAAGTGAAATTAATATTAAAATCGGGAATGCTTAATTTATTGTGTATCTATTATTTTTTATACGCATTGAGTAGAATATTCATCTTTGTTGTTTATTGGAACTTTCTCTTATTAAAAAATTCAGAATCTTTTTTAGTGGAAACAAGTCTGAGGTATTATGGTTTTCCCAGGTACTGGTTTTCTTCAAATTTTCCCTCTTTTGCTAGTGTGTTTGTCACATGTACGACTAGCTTGTGGTCTAAGAAACTGTGACCCAGGGCTATTTAAGCTGTCAAAATCACCCACGGATCGCACCCAGCCTGAGCCATGTCGCTGCAAAATTTAGCACCCTAATGTAATTTTTACTAGGCACTCTAGGTTAGGGGCAACAATGGGGTCCACCACAACTGTCACCTTAATAGCAATTCCCCTATTTTTTTGTCGATGGGTTTTTATCCCCACAAACGAGGCTTACCCAACGAGTGTCAGAGATTAAATAGCCCAAGGATTTCCAGGCTAGATACCCTCCAAGGATTCTGCTATATAGAGTCTAGACACACCAAAATAATCTACAATAATGTAGCACTCCCAAGTGTAATGAGGTAGCGAGTTCAAAGTGCCTATGGCTAAGTCTAGAGGGCTAAGATAAGTCTTGGAGATGCTTAAATAGATTACAAACACATGCTATTTTGAATTTAATGATTCAAACAAAAAGGTATAATGTGACGAACAATGAAGGATTAGTGCTTTTGCTTATCAATGAGTTGCTGGGCATATGGAGTCTGACAAAGGGTGTTTATGGTTGAAGACCTTGGTTGGAGCAAGTAAGAGAGAGAAAAGCGTTTCAATCAAACCCTAGTGATTTTCAATCAATAGGAGATATATGGTCAAGGAATGCTATTCTAAGTTTCGTTAATCGATACTAGGTGACAAATCTCGCAAAGAAGATTTCAGAGCCATAAAATGTTTCAACGTATATTGAAAATTTCATAGACATCTTAATTCTATAACCTTGCAAAATGGAAGAAAACACTCACAAAGATTGATTAGTTAGTTCGATTTTCTCTAGCGGGGTTTGCTGAGAGAAATCGAACAAGTGATCTGAGTTGTAGCGAGGGGCAGTGAGTACATAACTGAGAGGCAAAGATAGTGCCAGAGGGCCAACGTAGTGATTGAGGAGGCTACGCAGAGCCAACAGGAGCCACACACTGGCAGTCAGAGACTATGGAGAGGTTGAGGGCACTGCGTGGGTGACACAGAAGGCTAGAGAGCTGATGCAAAGAGGCAGAAGGCTGACGCAGAGGGTTCTAGAGCTACACTGAGGCTAGCAGGGTTGACGCAGAGCCTTGGAGAAGTGCCATAAGGATTTTTGTGGGGGCAGACTAGTGTTGAGAAGCTGAATATCTGCTTCCGAGAAGACGTATAATTGCTGTGTAGAAATCTCTATTGGGTGCTAGTTTGGCACCCTAGTTGTACTCAAGAAAGTTGCTTAATAATAAAACCCTCAGAACTGTTGCACCGGTTTCCTTGCATTGGGATTTTCCGAGGACGATTGTCCAAAAACAACGGTGTCCCTTGTGTGTTTGTCTATTATTTTTGTTGATGATCTATATGAGTTGAGACTACGTTTGTGTTTATTTTCAGTATTTATATGGATAAATAACTTGTTAAGGAATAAACAAGTAGGTGAAATTAACCAGATAATGCAGGAAGAATTTCTGACGTGTTAGACTTAGAAATTCCAACATGGCATCAGAGGGTTGTAGATCACTGGAGAACTGAAGGCACAAACAATATCAGAAATTTGCAGTAGTAGCAGCTGCCCCAAGAGACAGAGCTGCTCCTAAGTAGAAGGCAACAGAGGTGTGACGCAGAGTGCTTGCGTCATCATTTCGAGCTAGAGAGAGGGCCAGTGCAAAGGCAGAGAGAGGTAGAAGAGGCTCACGAAAAGCCACATCATCCTACTCAACCGGTAGGCTTGATGCAGTGGGCTAGAGGAGTGATTCAGCCTTTGCTGGGATTGCGCAGCACTGAGAGGCTCAGTTCTTCAGTGGTTGGGGCCTAGGTAGCTGTGGGCAGATTGTAGATTGGGAAGCTGGTGGGGTGCTGTTTTTGTTGGAGTAAAGTAGTACCTAATGAGAGAAAACCAAGGTAGAGGGAGTCCCTGCCTTGGCGGATTTCTAGTCAAGAAATCCAAATCCGAGTTGCAGTTGGAAAGAGGATCGGAGAGGAGTGAATCGAAAGTTGGCAGGAAGATTTCCAGCAGGGAAATCGAGATGCAGAGGGAGTCTAGGAGAGAACTTCTAGGAGGGAAGTCGAGACTCAGAGGGAATCCAAAAGAGGAGCGGAGATGACAATGAATGAACTGAGGGATTAGGACAAGTTGGATGGGGCCTCCAACTTTGTCATCTGGAAGGCGAGGATCCTGTCTGTTTTGGACAGACATCACATCAAGGTCTTCGCCTTGAGAACCATGGCTATCCTAGTCGACCGAGCTGATAATGAAAGGTATGAGGATGCAATGGCGAAGACAAAGCACATAATCCTTGATGGGGTCAAGGATCATGTAGTACCGCATATTGCCGAGAAGAACACGACAAAGGAGATGTGGGATACGTTGACGACATTGTATCAGGGAACTTCCGTGTAGAGGAAGATGTTGTTGGAGAATCAGCTGCGGTCGTATCAGATGCAGAAGGGGGAGTAGATAGATCTATACCTGAGCAGGTCGCAAGAGATTCGGGACCAACTTACTTCCATAGGGGCCACACCGCATCAGGAGTTCATTGTGAGGACCGTCCTGAATGCAGTCTCCAAGGATTGGGAGACATTTGTCCAAAGCATTTTGGGCAGAGTTGATCTTCCAGGATGGGAAGAGATGTGGGCAGATCTTTGCCAAGAGGAGATCAAATAGTTGACCAAGGTGGGAAGTAGCAATAAAGGAGGTCAAATCAAGAAAGAGGAGGAGGATGCGACTCTGGCATCTACAAGACAACAGGGGAAGAGGAAGAAGGACATCTCCAAGGTGAAGTGCTTCCATTGTGGGGAGCTAGGTCATTATGCAACCTAGTGTCCCAGGAAGAAGAAGGGAGAGGCTTCTGACTCCAAGATAGCTCCGACTAAGGCGGAGAAAGAAGTCGAGACTGACAACGATTGTGCCATGAGTGCTCATGCACCTCCAGAGAAGACGTGGGGTGACATCGAGCTGTAGTCAGGAGGACTGCAGAAGATGAGAGGCAGGATCATTGAGGTACCAAAACTCTTGGATCATATCCGGCTATAGGAGCCCTAAATGAAAGTAGTAGGATGATGAATGTCGGTAGAAAAAAGATGCGGATGGAGTGACAAGGCAGTGCTAGAGTGCTGGGATCTGCAGCAACACAGTGGGGGTTGCAGCAGTGCGAGAGGCACAAAGATGGTTGCAGTAGTGCAGAAAGGCACAGAGGAGGCTGTAGCAGTGCGAGAGGCACAAAGGTGTTTGTCTAGCACAGAGGCAGTAGAGGGAGCACATGATAGCAACAGAGGTAACTTCAGCATCAGGGGGCTTCCAGACTGACAAGGATGTCAGAATTTGGGTAGATCAGTTACTTACTTTTCGGTAACTGAGTTGCAGTGCAGCAATTAGCAGTGGCAGTGCTATGGGCAGCATGATGCAACATGTTGAGAGGGAGCTGCAGTACAGATGAAGCAATGGCAGTGGTAGAGCCATGGGCAGTAGTACAGGAGGCAGCAGTGCAGTGGATGTTGGGCAGTGGTACAGGAGGTAGCATGTAGTGGATGTTGGGTAGCAGGCCAAGCATCAGCACAGGTACTAGTGCTGGATGATTAGTGTGATGTTCAGTGGAGGAGCATTACTAGAGCACATTCCTCGCTAAGAGGGAGCGTTGATTTGGTTAGCATGGGATGTGCTCTAGCCATGAAAATTGTTGGAGAGGCTAAAGCACATGAGATCTCCAAGACCCAGAAATGGTTTGGGGAAATTCCACGCGATTAGAGAGATATTAAAATAATTACTATTTTTAATGGAGTTCCTAAGTCTAAACTTAGGAAAATGAAATATTAATGGGTATTAATATAAAACTCGATGAGAATGTTGTAAATGACATGGATCAAGCCAAATCTAATCTTAGCCGTTGAAGACTCAATAGGGAAAGTATAAGAGGAGGCTTGAGGGTCAGTTGGAGATACACTAAGATTGATCAGTTAGTTCGATTTTTTGGAGCGGGGCTTGCTGAGAGAAATCGAACAAGTGATTTGAGTTGCAGCGAGGGGTAGTGAGTATATAGCAAAGAGGTAGAGATACTGCCAGAGGGCCAACGTAGTCATTGAGGAGGCTACGCAGAGCCAACAGGAGCCACGTAGAGGTAGCCAGAGACTGCGCAGAGGCTGAAGGGCCTGCGTGGGTGACATATAAGGTGAGAGAGCTGACACAGAGAGGCAGAAGGTTGATGCAGAGGGTTCTAGAGCCACACATAGGCTAGCAGGGTTGATGTAGAGCCTTGGAGAAGTGTCGTAAAGATTTTTGTGGGGTAGACTAGTGCTGAGAAGCTAAATATCTGCTTCCGAGAAGAAGTATTATTGCCATATAGAAATCTCTGTTGGGTGAGCTAGTTTGGCACCCTAGTTGTACTCAAGAAAGTTGCTTAATAATAAAACCCTCAAAACTGTTGCATCGATTTTCCTGCATTGGGTTTTTCCTGGGACGATTGTCCAAAAGTAACGGTGTCCCTTGTGTGTTTGTCTATTATTTCAGTTGATGATTTGTATATGAGTTGAGACTCTATTTGTTTTTATTTTCAGTATTTATATGGATAAATAACTTGTTAAGGAATAAACAAGTATGTAAAATAAACCAGATAATGCAGGAAGAATTTTTGATGTGTTACGCTTAGAAATTCCAACATAGAGGAGGTGCTCAACTTCCCTTAGAATACGATAATAATTTTCTAAGCTAAAATCCCCTAAATTTGCCTGAGGGGCAAAAGGCCCTTTCTACAAATTAATTAATCTAAATTAACACGCAATCTTCTAATGCTGCATGTACAAAAATCAGGGGCTCAAGCCCTCTAAAGATGACCCTTTTCGACGAATGGAGGGCGAAAGGTGTTTGTGAAGCATCCAACCTTCAAAGGCCCTTCAGTCACTTGTGATCGCCGATCACTGAAGGAACAATCCAAAGTTGTCATAGGAACCATAAATGTCATACCTCCAATGTGAACATGCGGTCTTCATGTTGATGGAAATTGTGTGTTGTATGATGTCATGGAAGCCCAATTAACTTCTCCAATTCTGGGAAAAAAGAACCTTCTGTTAATTTTAGATAACAATGGTATGTTCAATGCTTGCAACAATTACTTATTAGCCCAATTGATAATTTCCACTTAATTTCCAATAGCAATCACATAAACCATTAATTCACATTGCCATTAACTATAGATAGAACATAAACAATAAACTGTAGGACACAAGCCAAGACAAGAGAACACAAGAATTTGGTTCAAGCTAGGGAAAAACCTCAAGATGGGGAAAACCCTTGATCAATTCTTCTTATTATAAATATCAAATGTTCAGCAGAGGGAGAGTACAATAATACAAAGTCAAAATTGACTTGCCAATTTGATGATCCAATACCATTGTCCAAATGTCAAATAAAGAACCCAATCAAATCTGTAATTTTTGCACTCTATCAACAACAGTCCAACTACCCTAAATAGTGTTCAATGGTGGTCCACATAGCAGCAAAACAACCCCTCTTGAGCTCAGTCAAAGTCAGAGTAGCTCAACCTTCTTTGGAGGTCAAACAACAGCAGAAACAATCAACTTTGGAGTGGTCAAACCCAGTCAAACAAAAGATTAACTTTGCGATCAAACAATCACTTTAGGCTTGCAGTCAACGTAGGTCAATCTACCCAGAAATCCTTGTATATGTGCCAATAAATGCAGTCAACGCAAGTCGACCTGCCTAGAAATCCTCATATATGTGCCAATAAATGCATCCTGGTCAAATAGAATTAATCGTCCAAAAATTGCAGTCAAAATAGGTCAAAGGAGCCTCAGTCAACAACGGTCAAATTTGGCTGAAACAAAAAGTCAACGCCCAGTCAAACTTTCCTCCAAAAGCTCGCTCTTGTGAGATGAAATATGTTGCCTGTGATTTGTACGACCCAACCAGATGAGGAGAGAGAAGAATGATGTGTTGTGAATGTGCGAAATGAGGTTCGAGGTCTCTTCTATTTATATGTGATGGAGGAGGGTCAATTTGCCCAACTTTATTTGAAGCCGACCTTGACAAATTGCAGATGTGTGGGATTGACTTCAAAAACATTTCTCCTTGTCCAAATTTAGTGATCTTTTGGTCAATTTTGGTCCTCTTGGAAAGTGGAATTCAACCCAATAATCATCTTCCTCAAATGAGCTCCCCAAAGTGGAATTTGGCCCTAGTTGCACATTTTAACACTCCCTCTCAACTAGGGAGAATTCCACCTGCCATATCCATCCATCATCATGTCGTTTAGATCATCATGTACTATCTCTGCATCTTGTCTTGTCTTTTCTGAAGATTGATATAGATAATAAGAAGGATCGATCGAGAGTGAGTCATAGGACCTAACCACTCTCCACTAACAAAAGCCAGTCCACATAGCTAGGGGTAGAACCCCAATCGGACTTGATATTGAGAGATCAAGTTGTTGAACCCCATGTGTCAGGCTAGGAGGTAACTCCACAATGCGAATTGTGTTTTTGCATTAAGATTGCTCATGGATATATACATAGTGGGAGAGACTCTTGGGCTTCACATCCCAGTGTCTCTCCATATTCCTAATCTTCTAATTTTCTATTTACATTATTTACATAAATTTCGTAATCCCAAAGATTAGGGGTCAGCATTCCCCCCCTTAATCTGAAGGGATGTTGGTGAGTCCAACCATCATTCTGAATCTTTCGAACTTTACTCTTCCAAGCGCTTTGGTGAAGATGTATGCAATCTGTTCATCTGGGGAATGATGGCATAGATGGATTGTCTTGGCCTCAACATGATGTCGAATCAGATGGTGTTTTGTATTGATGTGTTTCTTTCGATCATGGAACTTTCGGTTCTTGGCCAACTTTATTGTAGAAGTGTTGTCAATCATGAGTAAAGTTGAATGCACTTGTTTCACTTGCAAATCTTGCAGAATTTTCCTGAGCCGCACAATTTCCTTTGTTGCTTTAGCTGCTGCCACATATTCTGCCTCTATTGTGGAATCCACTGGTACTAATTGTTTGTGTGACCTCCAGGAGACAACTCCTGATCCAAGACTCATAACCTAACTTGAAATAGATACCCCAATTTCTTTATCTCCATTGAAGTCTGAATCAGAGTATCCAATCAAGCTGAAGTTGCCCACTTGTGTATACTTGGGTCCAAAGTCTTGAGTTTCCTTCAAGTACTTCATAACTCTTTTTGTAGCAGCCAATGTCCCTCACAAGGCTTTTGCATAAACCTGGATACGATTTCAATAGCAAATGAAATGTCTGGTCTGGTAGTAGTCACGTAGTTGAGACTTCTTACAAGCTGTCTATACTTTGTTGCATCTTGAAATTGTTTTCCTTCAATGGATGTGAGCTTCAAGTTCTGTTCCATTGGAGTAGTCAAAGGATTACACTTAACCATGCCAAACCTGTTCGATAGGTCTCCAAAGTACTTCTTCTGAGAGAGGAATATAAACTTCGGATGTTGAGTTACTTCAGTACCAAGATAATAGTGAACATAGCCCAAGTCCGTCATTTCAAAACCTTTCCTCAATTCCTTCTTTATGGATGCAACGTAGCTCCCATTATTCCCTATCATCAAAAGATCATTTGCATACACCACAAGATATACAATTGTTTTGCCAACTTTCTTGATAAAAAAAGTTGCATCATCAAGATCATAATGTTTGAAGTTGAGTTTCAGAAGATGGTCAGTTAACTTTTCATACCAGGATCGCGGTGCTTGCTTGAGGCCATACAAGGATTTCACAAGCTTGCATACTTTGTGTTCTTGGCCCTTCACAACAAATCCCTTTGGCTGGGACATAAAAACATTCTCTTTCAGATTTCCATTCAAGAAAGCTGTTTTTACATCCATTTGATGGACTTTCCAACCGTTTTGAGTTGCCAAGGCAAAGAGTGTTCGGATGTTAGCCCATTTTGTTGTGGGGGCAAAAGTCCCCTCATAGTAGACCCCTTCTTTCTGTGCAAAACCCTTTGCCACAAGCCTGACTTTGTGCTTGTCAAGTGAGCCATCAACTTTATACTTGTCCTTGTAGACCCACTTGCAACCAATTGGTTTGGTTCACAATGGAGGATCAACCAGCTTCCAAGTGCCATTCTTTATCTAGGCATCATGCTCTCTCTGCATTGCTTCTTTCCATTCATCATGAGAAGAGGCTTCTTTGAAGGAAGTTGGTTCAAAATTTGTAGACAAATTCAGTTGACAATCATAAAAAACATCCATATCAATAGGTGAATCAGAATCGTCTACATCACCTCCATTTTGCTTGGTTGAATTTCTTGTTCCTGTCTTTCCAAGCTCATCAGGATGAACACTTTCAAGTGTCTTTGTCAACGATTTTGGAGGACCTTTTTGAGATGGCCCAAGCTACTTAGTTGACTGAGTTGGGACTGAATCAAGATTGAGTCTCCCAATTCTGTCAATCACATCACTCAAATTGTAATTAGTGGTTGGAGCTTCATGCGGGGGAGAGAGTGCTTCATAATAAGATTCCACAAATTGATCCACTATAGGAATCGCTCCTTGAAGATGTGGAATTTGATTATCAAATTCTTGAAATGAATTTGCATGTCTGAATCTATCCAAGTGATCAATGTGCCGCTCACAACATTGTCAGCTTTGGAAGATTCAAGAAAGATCACATCTCTAGATACAACAGACTTCTTATTAACTTCATCATAGAGGCAATATGCTTTGGGGGTATTTGAATACCCCAAGAAGATACACTTACGACTCCTTGCACCAAGTTTGTTTCTTTGTTCCTTTGGTATCAAGGCATAACAGGTGGAACCAAAGACCCTGAGATGCTTTACCGAAGGAATGTGGCCATACCACATTTCATAAGGAGTCTTGTTTCTAATAGCAATGGATGGACACCTATTCTTTACATACAAAACACATAGAACTGCGTCAACCTGAAACAACAATTTTACATCCTTGAAAACATCATGGAACGTACCATATTTAAGATTGTCTTGTTCATTCTTTCATAGACTCCGTTATGTTGGGGATTATAAGGCATAATTGTTTGATATTTAATCCCATGCTAGCGAAGATAGTTTTCAAATTCATTTGAAGTGTATTCTTTTGCATTATCAGTGCGAATAGAGCCAATATGATATTGTGCATCATTTTCAATCCATGCATGAAAGTTTTTGAATGTTTGAAAAGCATTAGATTTGTTCTTCAATAAATAAACCCAACACATTCTGGTGTAGTTATCAATAAATGTCATCATATATTTATTTCCATTTGCAGAAGGAACAAGCATTGGGCCACATAAATCTGAATGAATGAGTTCAAGTTTTCTATGTGCTTTGGAATGTGAATCATGAAAACACTGTTTTCTATGCTTTCTTAGAATACAAGCATCACATTGCTTAAGTTTCCTAGGAATTGTAGGCAAACCAGTAAAACTATTTTTCTTCAACAAGTGAACACTGTCATAGTTTAGGTGTCCAAATCTAGCATGCCATAATAAACTTGATGGAAATGTACCTTCATCATATTGAGAATTGTATGAGAAATTTTGTGCACGAGCAGAGGTACCTTGCAGCTTGAGAAGCCTCTTTTATTCTATCCCCGTCATGACAAGTGAGTGATTTGATGCCTTTCTCATCTCAACCTTGCCATCAAACATATGAATGGAGTGTCCTTGCTGGTGGATGTGGACGAAGGACAACAAGTTTCTACTTAGCTGTGGGAGATAAAACATCACGTAGAAGAAAGTTTGGAAGACCAAACAATTTGAGCCCAATTGTGCCAGGCCCTGATGGCTTGAGTTTTGATTTGTCTGCAAAGTACACTACTCCATCAACATTGTCAGTGAATTCTTCGAAAATATCTCTTCTAAAAGTCATGTGGCAAGTTGCTCTTGAATGAAGCAACCAATCATTTTTCCAAGAAGCAAGTGAAGCATTAAACAAGTCTTCAGTTACTCCAATATTACACTGTGCTGCAACATAGTGAGTGGATTCGGGTGCTTTACCTTTCTCTTTGTCAATGGTTTTACCTTTGGCTTCATTTCTTTCCTGCTCAATTCTGTCCCAAGGCAACTTACATGTGGATGCATCATGTCCATCTCTATGGCAACGCATGCAATGAAGATCAAACTTTTTTCCTTGAAACTGTCTGCTGTCCCTGCCTCTAAAATTTCTTGTTCCTCTTCCTCTTCCTCTGCGGCTACCTCTTCCTCTAGAAGAATCTTGAGCATGATTCTTTTCTCTATGTGCAAGACACAACTTCTTCAGAAAACTGAGGAGATGTCTTCTTCTCAAACACCTTTCTCTCAACAAACTTCTTCTCAAGGGAGTCAAAGGGAATCTCCTTGAGGTTTCCACTTGCTTGCAATGACTCAAGACCTATGTTGCAGGAAACGTAGGGCAAGGGGGCGTTTCCGTATGGAAACAGGTACGAAACGCTGAAACGTGTTTGGTACGG
Source organism: Pinus taeda (assembly GCA_000404065.3). NCBI lineage: Eukaryota > Viridiplantae > Streptophyta > Pinopsida > Pinales > Pinaceae > Pinus > Pinus taeda. The sequence continues at coordinate 90,993 of APFE031643186.1, read as the reverse complement.
CCCTGAAACGCGTTTCAGGCCGTATTGTCACGTTTCACAAAACTGAAACGTGGCCAATATGGCTTGAAACACATTTCAGGGCCGTACGACTCACATTTTAGCTTTTTACTTGTGTTTAAAAAAAAATAAATTTAGTTTGTTTTCTAATTTATTTTTAGGTTATCCTAGTGACTTCTAGTTGCTTCTAGATGCCTATCTAAAGTTATAGAAGTGAACTTTTGCCTTAGTGTTGATATGCAGTTCATGATAATGTTAAATTCTTAAAGTAAAAGTGATATTCTCCTTTATTTTTCATTTTCATCCTTTTACTTAAATTTTTAACATTACCATGAAATGACTCAGGATGTTTGAGAGTGGTTTCGCCCTCATTGGATTTCATATGGAGAAAGTAGAATTTTAGATCTCACTCAAAATCTAGCAGACTTATCTGTTTTTTAGGATTTCAGGATTAGGGGGATTGCAATGTTTCCATTGGATTTTATCATGTACTAGGGTATGGAACTTGTATTTAATCAAGAGAACTAAGCCCTCTATGCAGGGGAGACTCCCAATAATGAAGAGCATGTAGGGTACTAGGGTATGAAACTTGTATTTAATCAAGAGCACTAAGGTCGTTCGACTAAGTAGGAGGAGACTCCCAATCAAGCATGAGACAAGAAATTAGAAATTTCTCGTGGCTGATTTTGGATATTTCTATTTTCATTATGTGATCATTCATGAGTAAATGTGATGTAAATTTAGAGACTTATAGTTTATGCATTGACAATTGACAATTTTATCATAATGTAATAAATTAGAATGTATCATATATGCTTTATGATTGCACATATTTCTTAAATGTCCTAATATATATATATATATATTCGCGTTTCCCCATTTCCAAAATTTGGGGTGGTCGCGTTTCGTATCGCTTCCCGTTTCGGAAACTCGTACCCGTTTCCCCGTGTCGTGCAACTTAGCTCAAGATAAATTGAATAAGTGGGATATAGTGCCTCAACATAAGCTATGAGAGGAATGTCTATTTGAACACGAATGGTTTTCATATCATGCATATTAGATGTTACTTCTGATGCTAAGCAAGAGGGTCATCATTTTTTAATTCAAGACTGGACAATTTAATTATCAATTGGACAACTTCAAGTTTAGAGTGTGAATCATAGAGTTCCTTCAACTTCTGTAAGGCTTCTAAAGGCTTCAAAAGCATTTGAAAATGGTGAAATATGGTGACTCACTTCTTCATTTACAGATGCTACAATCAAAGCATATGCCTTGCTGTTCTTGTTTTCCCAAATGGTGATCTTTTTATTTGAGGTGGGCTTTGCAGGTTCATTATCTCCTCTTACATAAATTCCGTTTCACAATTCATTGAAAATGAGAGTGTGTTTTATCTTTCGTGACCATTCAGGATAGTTCTCTTTTCCATAGAGAATTACTCCAACAATAGATATCAATGAATGCATTAAAAATGTGTATTGCAAAAATGTACTTCTAGTGGCAAAAAAATGCAGTTCTAGTGTAAGAAATTGTAAAAAATTGCACAAAGGTATTACTTGGGGGAGTTGTTATATGGAGGAGGGGATATATGGGGAGTGTATTATATGGGGGAGGGTTTTGTGTGGAGGAGGGTCTACGTATACCAAGGGGGCGGTTTGGATAATGACGACTGGGAGCGGATTTACAGTGGTAGCGTATCACACAAAAAACGTGGTATGGCATATCCTGGGTTGCACCAACATATAGTATTTGGGCGATATAGCATTTGGAGCATACAATGTTACAGAGCGACGAGCAACCGGTGGACTGGGAGCCGAAGAGTGTAACACATGGAGCACTGTATGGTAGCGTGACAGAGGTAGCTGATTAGAGGGTGGTATTGCAGGACTAGGGAGTGTTGTCGTATACCATAGTGGACCGGAGCTGAGGCCAATAATGCAGGCCGACTGTGCGTGGGAGGAGTCGACTGTGGAGAGGTGCCAAGATATGCGAGGGCCATTTCAGGTCATTTATTGAGATCGTGTTCCAGAACAACACAACAAAAACACAATTCAGCCATGGCATATAGATGGCTTTTCCTTCTTCATAGCGGGAATGGAGGCTGGACGGGGTACAATTGCGGGAGGAGTGGCGGTGGCAGAGTATGAGGAGTCGGTTTGATGGGAGCTATCTACTTGTTGTGGTAGGGAGGAGACAAACCTTGCGTGATAGTCGAATGGGACTGTGATACCAAGCTACGTATGAATGTCGAGATACTAAATATTAGAAACTACCGGGGTAGCGCAGTTGTACAATAGCAATCAAACGCATACAAACACATTCAAACGTATACAGGGTGCAGAGGATGGAGCAATGGAGCAATGGAAGAGGTGTAAGTTCTGTAAAATAGGTAGAACACGAGGGAGTTACAATGGCAGAAAAGCTAAAATGGAGCTGGCTCTGATACCATGTCAAGCCAGGAGGTAACTCCAAAATGCGAATTATATTTTTTGCATTAAGATTGCTCATGGATATATACATGGACGGAGAGACTCTTGGGCTTCACCTCCTTGTGTCTCTTCATATTCCTATTCTTCTTATTTTCTATTTACATTCTTTACATAAATTTTCCTAATCCCAAAGATTAGGTGTCAACACCATGCATCCTTAGACATAGGGAGTATGATGGTAGTATTGGGAGCGCTATATGGTAGCGTGATAGAGGCGTGGTAGCATGACAGAGGCGACAGATTGGAGGGTGGTATTGCAGGACCAAGGAGTATTATCATATGCCACAGTGGACCAGAGCCGAGGCCAACAGTGTAGGCCAACTGTGCGTGGGAGGAGTCGACTATGGAGAGGTGTCGAGATATGAGAGGGCACAGAGGCGTGGTAGTGTGACAGAGGTAGCGGATTGGAGGATGGTATTGCAAGACCAGGGAGTATTGTCGTATACCACAGTGGATCGGAGTTGAGGCCAACTGTGCAGACCGACTGTGCATGGGAGGAGTCGACTGTGGAGAGGTGCCAAGATATGTGAGGGCCAGTTTAGGTCATTTATTGAGATCGTGTTCGAGAACAACGAAAACACAATTTAGTCATGGCATATAGATGGCTATTGCTTCTTCGTAGCAAGAATGGAGGGTGGACGGGGTACTGCTGCGGGAGGAGTGGCGGTGGCAGAGTATGAGAAGTTGGTGTGATGGGAGCTACTGACTTGTGTGGGATGGAGGAGACTAACCTCGCGCGGCAGTCGAACAAGACTGTGATACCAAGCGACGTATGAATGTCGAGGGACTGAATATTAGAAACCAACAGGGCAACACAAGTGTACATGAGCAATCAAATGCATACAAACACATTCAAATGCATACAGGGTGCAGAGAATGGAGCAATGGCAAAGGTGTCAGTTCTGCAAAGTAGGCAGAACAGGAGGGAGTTACAAGCGCAGAAAAGCTCAAATGTAGTTGGCTCTGATACCATGTCAGGTCAGGAGGTAACTCCAAAATGCGAATTGTGTTTTTGCATTAAGATTGCTCATGGATATATACATGGTGGGAGAGAATCTTGGGCTTCACCTTCCTGTGTCTTTTCATATTTCTAATCTTCTTATTTTCTATTTACGTTATTTACATAAATTTCCTAATCCCAAAGATTAGGTGTCAACACCATGCATCTTTAAACATAGGGAGTATGATAGTACATAATGCGTCCATAGGTGTGCTATGGTCCCTAATCACTTTTCCCAACTCATTAGCCATATGACAGGTACTTCCCATGATTCTTGGACTACATGTGTAGGATGTTTGCAGGGAAAATCGCAGGAGAAGGTGAACCACTCATCCTATGCATATATCATCAATCGTAGGGGAGGTGAACCACTCACCCTATACATGTGTCATTCGCCAACATATATGTATATATCATACTAAGGTATATACTCATAAGGGAAGGGTGAACCACTCACCCTGTACACAGTGAATCTATAGGGGAAGGATGAACCACTCACCCTCTAGCTGCACATAGCTCCAAAAAGTACCCCAGGCCCCCAGGAGCTCCCAGAGTTAAATGTTCGATCGAGACCCTCATAATAGGGTCATTCCATGACTCCCAACCTCTCTGTAAAGGTAATATAACCTTACCAAGAGGCTTTGGAAGGATGTCAGTAACCTGTTCATCCATCCTGAAATGATTGAGCTTTATTGCTCCTACTGCACCATATCCCAAATAAAGTGGTACCTGATGTCAATATGCTTGGAGTGGTCGTGGAACACGATATTTTCTGTCAGACGAATCCCACTTTGATTATCACAATATATCTATATATATGTGTGTGTGTGTGTGTGTATATGATATATATATACACACATATATATATACATATATACATATGTGTGTGTGTGTGTATATGTACATATACACACACATATATACACACACACACACACACACATATATATATATATATTTGTGTGTGTATATATACACACACACATATATATATATATATATTTGTGTGTATAATATATACACACACACTATATATGTATGTGTATATAGATACACACACACACACACACACACCATCATAATTATATATATATATATGTTGTTTTGGGGTAGCATCGGATGTGTTTTAGCCATGAAAATTGGTGGAGAAGGTAAAGCACATGAGATCTTCAAGACCCAGAAATGGTTTGGAGAAATCCCAATCGGTTAGAGAGATATTAAAACAATTAATATTTTTAATGGGTTTCTAAAGCTAAACATAGGAAAATATAAATATTAATGGGTATTAATATAAAACTAGGTGAGAATGTTCTAAAAGACATGGATCAAGCCAAATATAATCTTAGCTGTTGATTAGAGATTTAATCTCGGTCGTTGAAGGCTCAACAGAAAAAGTATAAGAGGAGGCTTGAGGGTTAGTTGGAGATACACCAAGTTTGATTAGTCAGATCGATCTTTTGGAGTAGGGTTTGCTAAGAAAATTCAAACAAGTGATCTGAGTTGCAGCGATGGGCAATGAGTGCATAGCAGAGAGGCAGAGATAGTGTCGAAGGACCAGCGGAGAGACAAAGGAGGCGAAATAGAGCTAGCAGGAGCCACACAGAGTGCCAGAGTGACTGTGCAGAGGCTAGCAGGGCTTGCGTGGGTGACGCAGAAGGCCAGAGAGCCAGTGCAGAGCAGCAGAAGGCTGACGCAAGGGGCTTCTGAGTGATGCAGAGGCCAGGAGCACTGACGTAGAGCTTCAGAGAAGCGTCAGAGAGATTTTCGTGGAGCAGACTTGCTGAATATCTGCTTCCAAAGAGAGATATTACTGTCAGATAGATCTCTGTTGGGTGAACCAGTTTGGCACCCTAGCTGTACTCAAGAAAGCTGCTTAATAATAAAACTCTCAGAACTGCTGCATCGATTTTCCCAAGTTGGGTTTTTCCGGGGACGATTGTCCAAAAATAATGGTGTCCCTTGTGTGTTTGTCTATTCTTTCAGTTGATGATCTGTAGATGGTTGAGACTGCATTTGTGTTTATTTTCAGTATTTATATGGTTAAATAATTTGTTAAAGGAATAAACAAGTAGGTGAAATAAATCAGATAGTGCAGGAAGAATTTATGACAAGTTAAACTTAGAAATTTCATCATGGTATCGGAGCATTGCAGATCACAGGAGAGTTGAAGGCACCGGCTAAATTAGAAAATTTGCTGCAGAAACAATTGTCTCCGAGAGACAAAGTTGTTCCTAAGCAGAAGGCAGCAAAGAAGGAGTGACGCAAAGGGCCTGCGTCATCAGTTCGAGCCAGAGAGAGGGCTAGCGCAGAAGCAGTGAGAGGCAGAAGAGGCTCACGAGGAGCCATGTCAGCGTGCTCAATTAGGTAGGAGTGACGCAGTTGGCCAGAGGAGCAATTCAACCTTGCTGTGATTGCGCAGAGCTAAGAGGCTCAGTTTCTTTAGTTGCTGGGGCCTGGGAAGCTGTGGGCAGATTGTGGATTGTTAAGCTGGTAGGGTACTGTTGCTGTCAAAGCAGAACAATAACTAATGGGACAGAACCAAGGTAGAGGGAGTCGCTACCTAGGGGGATTTCTAGCCAAGAAATCCAGATTAGTGTTGCAGGAGCAAAGGGGATTGGAGAGGAGTGGTTCAACAATTGGCGGGAGGATTTCTAGAGGGAAATCGAGACTTAGAGGGAGTCTAAGAGAGAACTTCCAGGAAGGAAGTTGAGACTTAGAGGGAGTCGAGGAGAAGAGCGAAGATGACAATGAACGGACTGAGGGATCAGGATAGGTTGGACAGGGCATCCAACTTTGTCATCTAGAAGGCCAAGATCCTGTCTGTTCTGGAGAGGCATCGCATCAGGGCTTCCTTGAGAACTGTGGCTATCCCAGTCTACCCAGTTGATAACGAAAGGTATGAGGATGCAATAGCCAAGGCAAAATGCATAATCCTTGATGGGGTCAAGGATCATGTAGTTCAACATATTGTCGAGAAGAACACGACAAAGGAGATGTGGGATACCTTGATGACATTGTATCAAGGCACTTCCTTGCAGACGAAGATTCTACAGGAGAATCAGTTACAGTCATATCAAATGCAAAAACTAAAACAGAAAAAGATCACTACACCTGTGGATTCTGAATGAATGCACCAAGGGGAGATGGGTGCTCGCCCAATCTCTCTAAATCACTCGAGGGTTTTTGTCTTGGGGCTACTAATGGAGTAGAGAACCACGTTCTCAACCTCTCATACAAGAAACAATATCAACTCCAAGATGTCCTCCAATGGTCTCCTCCTTTTTTATAGATGTCATGGAATCATCTAGAATCTTCTATTTTATATTTATTTTAATCATGGAGCACTTTTCCCTCTTTTGTTTCAAATAAATATTCTTTTTAATGTGGGAAAATGGTAAATTGGTCATCATGTCTCCCCAGGTCACTGGAACTCTCATCCAACCATCCCATCATGTAGATATTCTCGTTCTGTTTCCAACGAGCTATTACACTAAGGTGTTCTGCCACGTATTCCTCCCGGAATGCCACCTTAAGTGTAATTAATTGAGTCAAGCCCACTAATAACTCAGTTTTTTGAAAGTGGTAAGAATGCGCCAGAATGAAAGGCAAACTGTGTGGATCAATGTTGCACGAAGCGGGAGCGAAGCGGAAGCGCGGAGCGCGGAAGCGTCATTTTCCAAAAATCTAGGAAGCGAAGCGTCCGCGGACGTCTGCTATATATATATATATATTTTTATATTTTTTTGCATTTATACTCAAAACAAACATCCCAAATACCAAATTAATTGTAGAAGACATGAAAACATGCATATTTTTGCATAAATCAAAATAGATATGGCATCCATGATTCCATTGTAGTTACTAGTATGTACAACAATCATCTATATTCTAGCTATTACAAACATACATCAAATTTTTAAGCATATTATAAAACATAAAACATTTAAGCATATTATAAAACATAAAAAATAGAGCATATTATGATTTATCTAGCAAGTGAGCAACTGTCAACATTTGTCATGTCCAAAATTCAAATAATAATGTTTACAAAATATGTCACTTGGTCACCGCCAAGCCAAAAAGGTTCAAAATTCAAATTCACAAGTCTACAAGTCTAATGAGTAATCTATGACAAAAATTAGTAGATTGTGAATATATCTACTAATCTCTCCTCCTTCCAGCACGAATAGAACGTGGTGGCGGGCGTCCACGTGGTGGCAATGAAGAAGATGGTGCCTCTGGAAGTCGTGGCACTGAAACTGATGAAGAAGAACCCCCTGCTGTTGGTGTTGACCCATGGAACCTAGGAGTAGGAACCAAGGGACCAGATGGGGGTGGTGGCATATCAACACGGTCATCATCATCCTAGAATCGCTCAAAAATTTCATGCAAAAAAAAAAAACACTAGTTAACAAAAAAATTAAAAACATGAATTAGAGAAATGCTTTATAAGGGAAAATTGGAAAATTCATACCACAATGGACATACTTGGATAAGAGCATCCTCTAATTGCTCTAGTCGCAACACTTCATCCTCCAAATTGGGCTCCTCTGGATTCTTGTCCCAAATCAAGTCTTTATTAGACTTTGCATCTTCACAGTAATGGGACAACAATCGCAAGTTGTAATGAACATAAACCAAGCTCTCTGCCCGGTCTAAACTCAACCTGTTCCTTTTAACACTGTGTATGAAAGAATAAGAGCTCCAACACCTCTCTGCAGAAGAAGTGTTTACCACTTGTGATAGCACCCGCAATGCCAAACTCTGTAGAAGTGGAGTACCCCCTCCATGCATGTTCCACCACTCAAGAGCAGAAAAATGCTCTCGATCTTGAATTGCATGCATGC